>JAJOZX010022296.1:0-18955 GCA_023014485.1 Bathynomus jamesi
CGACTAAACCATAGAAATGGGAGATCGTAAGGTTATGACACAAACAAAAAATAGGAAGCTACAAATACAATTTTTATCCAAAACTCGCTTAGGCGATTTGGTTTCTTATGTAAAAATGAATATGGATTAGTCATTGTTCATTTTACGGTGTGTCCCCCTCTAAAATGGTATTTATACAATAATCTAATAGGGTACCATTAAATACAATATAAATGAGAAAATAACATCCTAACTACTTTAAGTTAGATGACGAATTTTCCTTTACATTACAAATTTTATAGACAAAGTGAGTTATTATATATATAAAAAATTCAAAGATTAATACTTTAATTTAGACAACAGATAAAGGATTAATACTTAATTTAGACAAACAATTAAGTTAGACAAACAATGATATGGTTAAAAAAAATTTTTACAACATTTTATTTTTCGTAGGAAAAATTACATTCATAATGAATAGGTAAAAGGGAAAAATATAAATTAAAGTTCATGGATTTTCAGGTTACCATGATAGTACAATTGATAAACTAATTTTATTGACTATTGTAGGTAAAATAGAATTTACGTAAATGGATGATGTATAGACCTGTGGTCTAGTGTGTATTTGTGTGTACTAGGTACAAAGTGTGTATCTTATAAGTTTGAGGGACAGATTAGCTGAGAAGATTGTTAAATTAACTGAATAAATGCATGAGCAAGATATATTAGAAAGCAAAAATGATTAAGATTAAAATGATGATGTTTGCATACGAGTTTTAATGCAAAAGTGGCTGAAGGGACGGAACGTAAATTGAATTCGACTACGACAATTACTCAGTATTAATCGAATAAAAAAATATAAAAAAATATAAAAAAAATATAACCATTGAAAATAGGAACCAATTATAAACTATAATGAATTAAACATATACTGTAATATAAAAAAACACAACCTAAATTGAGGTTATGTTCCATCGTACCAAAGAGGAATTAACCATGGTTGAACCATTTCTCTGGTTGACATAGTTCAACTGGGGTTAGGGGTGTTAAAATAAAAATAAAATAAAAAGAAAGTTTGGAGTACTACATTCGGGGGAATTGAGTGACTAAGCGGGGGGTATAAGTCTGAAATTGACAATACGTCTTTCGTGAGCACTTGCTCTTTAAAAAAGGATGCTTGTCACATTACTTTGAACAAAAATTAAAAGAGTTGAAACAAAACGAAGGGATGACATGTTCCTCATATAGTAATTTAAAAGGAGTCATTGGGACAAGATCGATTAATTAATTATTACAACTATTATTATCACGTATACATTACAATGATTATCAAAGTCATTACAACCTTTGTACAAATAATAAATTACATAACTATATATTTCTATACGTAACAATGCATGAAACGGGAAAGACAAATCGGTGAATTTCCGTCTTACAAACAAAAAAGGTTAACTAAAGACGCAAATCGGTCAATTCAGGGTGAATTTAATTATCTTTTACAACACAAAAAAAAGGTTGAATTTAATTCTTAACTTACTTTTTTTCTTAAATTAAATTCTCTTAAATTACAAAGGAAAAGTTGAATTCAATTGACTGCATTGAAAACTAACTTAGGACTTCGAAGTAAAACTCTCACTTCGAAGTAAAACTCTCACTTCGAAGTAAAACTCTCACTTCGAAGTAAAACTCTCACTTCGAAGTAAAACTCTCACTTCGAAGTAAAACTCTCACTTCGAAGTAAAACTCTCACTTCGAAGTAAAACTCTCACTTCGAAGTAAAACTCTCACTTCGAAGTAAAACTCTCACTTCGAAGTAAAACTCTCACTTCGAAGTAAAACTCTCACTTCGAAGTAAAACTCTCACTTCGAAGTAAAACTCTCACTTCGAAGTAAAACTCTCACTTCGAAGTAAAACTCTCACTTCGAAGTAAAACTCTCACTTCGAAGTAAAACTCTCACTTCGAAGTAAAACTCTCACTTCGAAGTAAACTCTCACTTCGAAGTAAAACTCTCACTTCGAAGTAAAACTCTCACTTCGAAGTAAAACTCTCACTTCGAAGTAAAACTCTCACTTCGAAGTAAAACTCTCACTTCGAAGTAAAACTTCACTTCGAAGTAAAACTCTCACTTCGAAGTAAAACTCTCACTTCGAAGTAAAACTCTCACTTCGAAGTAAAACTCTCACTTCGAAGTAAAACTCTCACTTCGAAGTAAAACTCTCACTTCGAAGTAAAACTCTCACTTCGAAGTAAAACTCTCACTTCGAAGTAAAACTCTCACTTCGAAGTAAAACTCTCACTTCGAAGTAAACTCTCACTTCGAAGTAAAACTCTCACTTCGAAGTAAAACTCTCACTTCGAAGTAAAACTCTCACTTCGAAGTAAACTCTCACTTCGAAGTAAAACTCTCACTTCGAAGTAAAACTCTCACTTCGAAGTAAAACTCTCACTTCGAAGTAAAACTCTCACTTCGAAGTAAAACTCTCACTTCGAAGTAAAACTCTCACTTCGAAGTAAAACTCTCACTTCGAAGTAAAACTCTCACTTCGAAGTAAAACTCTCACTTCGAAGTAAAACTCTCACTTCGAAGTAAAACTCTCACTTCGAAGTAAAACTCTCACTTCGAAGTAAAACTCTCACTTCGAAGTAAAACTCTCACTTCGAAGTAAAACTCTCACTCGAAGTAAAACTCTCACTTCGAAGTAAAACTCTCACTTCGAAGTAAAACTCTCACTTCGAAGTAAAACTCTCACTTCGAAGTAAAACTCTCACTTCGAAGTAAAACTCTCACTTCGAAGTAAAACTCTCACTTCGAAGTAAAACTCTCACTTCGAAGTAAACTCTCACTTGAATCTAACTGAAATCTCTGGGGCGGTTGTCCCTCTTAGATGCAACCTATTGACTTGAACTCTTATCAAGTATCTCTATAAATCTCTGGGGCGGTTGTCCCTCTTAGATGCAACCTATTATTGACTTGCTCTTATCAAGTATCTCTATAAATCTCTGGGGCGTTTGGCTGTTTTGGCGCAACCTTCTGACTTGACCTCTTATCAAGTATTCTGAACTGAAAATGAAACTGAAAATGGAAAATGACTGCACTTGATCTCTATTCAAGTGGAGACGATTAACCTCTGTTTTGGTTGACCCTCTTGGTGCAACCTTCTGACTTCAAAAACTGACTTCAAAAATGACTTCAGAAAAAATGACTTCAAAAATGACTTCAAAAATCTCTCTAAATCTATAAACTCTCTCTCTCTTAATTTGCAAGTCAATTCAATTCAATAATTGGAAAAAAATTTGCAAACAAAAAGAATAAAAAATGTAAACAACATTTCACTCTAATGTACGGGAAGGTACAAAAAAATAAAATTATTCTATACTGAATATAACAGTGAAAATAACTGAAATTCTCTCTCTGAAATTAACTTGTTACAATTAACTTTGTTACAATTAACTTTGTTACAATTAACTTTGTTACAATTAACTTTGTTACAATTAACTTTGTTACAATTAACTTTGTTACAATTAACTTTGTTACAATTAACTTTGTTACAATTAACTTTCTTACAATTAACTTTCTTACAATTAACTTTCTTACAATTAACTTTCTTACAATTAACTTTCTTACAATTAACTTTCTTACAATTAACTTTCTTACAATTAACTTTCTTACAATTAACTTTCTTACAATTAACTTTCTTACAATTAACTTTCTTACAATTACTTTTGTGAAAATTACTGTTTCACTAAAAAAAAAATGTATCACTGGTGTCTGAATGTTCACTGTGTTCACTGTTTTGTGTTAATTCTGGCTCAATATTAAATATTAATTGTTAATAATAATGACTTTTCAAATGTTTAGAAATTATTAAAAAAGTTTTGTACTTAACAAGATTCCTACGGCGAAATTCTTAGAGACGTGTCCTGAAGACGTGTCTTGCTGGCCACTTGTTCCTGGATGAAAACTAGGCGTGCAGAACTTGGAGTCGTGACGCACCGGTTCAAGGGTGGATGTGACGAACTAGAAGTCGTGACACCCCGGTCAACTGGGTGGATGTGACGAACTAGAAGTCGTGACGCACCGGTCAACTGGGTGGATGTGACGAACTAGAAGTCGTGACGCACCGGTCAACTGGGTGGATGTGATGAACTAGAAGTCGTGACACGCCGGTCAACTGGGTGGATGTGACGAACTAGAAGTCGTGACACGCCGGTCAACTGGGTGGATGTGACAAACTAGAAGTCGTGACACGCCGGTCAACTGGGTGTTGGTTCTGGTTCCAGGGTCTGGAAGACTGGAAGAATCCTGGAGTCGTGAAGATCCTGGTTAAAGGGTCTGGAGGACTGGAAGAATCCTGGAGTCGTGGAGATCCTGGCAGGGTCGCCACAATGTTAACCCCTCCGTCTATGGCCCTGGGTTGGTTCGAAGTCGTCGGGGGTTCTGGTTAGGAGGCAGCAACGGATCTGTTACTTGCAGTAGTTTCTTCTATACTACTCTCCGAGTTCTTCTTTAGTGGCTCGGAAGATTCTGAGAGGCTTATTAAATTCTTTGAGGTTTCTCTCCGTTTCTTCTTGTAGCTTATCGGAAGATTCTATTGACTAAGTTCTTCTGAAGAGAGCACGGCTCGAAGGGGGAAAATAAAAAGTTTCTCTTGCTGTAATTTACTTCTAAACTGTTACAGGTAATGCTCAGCCTCGTAGTTGGAATCAGAACAAACATGGAAGAAATTGGTGGGCTTTATATACCCCAATTCTACTAACATCATCATTATTAAATGTTGAAGAGGCTGTATTATTTTTGCACAATATTTGAAAATAAAGTAAATCTTTTAGCTGTGTAAGGTTTAAACGAATAAACAAGATATTTGAAGATGAAGCCATATTTTTATCTTAAACTGCGTATTTTCAGATCTGATGTTATCATGATCTGCCAAGTTAACTAAAAGTGGAAATTGAACTATGCATCTTTACACTAAAATATGCATATGAGTAAAAATTAAAGGTTTAAGATTTACAATTAAATGCTTAGGCAAGACATGACTTCAACATTTATAATGAAGAAAGAATGTATACAAAACATGACATGGCAAAAGTTACTCAGGATTCATTATTCAGCTAAATCTAAAAAAAATGATTATGAGATTTTAAAAAACAACAGGTCATCAATTATTTGGCAAAGTAGAAAGCACATCAAAATTTATCACAACGGAAAAATAATAATAAAAATACATAACAGTATTGCCGATTCGACATTCCTTATGGCGACATAATGTCGGGTCGGACATTGAGTACATTGTAATTTTGGTCTACTGTAACTATGATTATAATTATCAATTCATTTATTATCGTTAACTACAATTTCATTAAAGTACATTGACTACGTTATTTAGTACATTACATCATTAAGTACAGTTTCATTAAAGTACATTACATTATATTAAATTAAAAGTATTACAGTTAATTATAATTAAACAGTTACTATAACTTTGTTTTGTTACAGTGTTTCATATTAATAGACAATTAAGATTTTAGAAATATAATACAAAGTACATGGGCACATACGGTATGGATGAATATGGTTGAATAATAATATTTATGTTAACCCCTCCGTCTATGGCCCTGGGGTGGTTCGGATTGACGGGGGTTCTGGTTTAGGAGGCAAGCAACGGATAGGTGCCTTGAAGTGGTTTTTCTTCTATGTTACTCTCCGAGTTCTTCTATAGTGGCTCGGAGGACTCTGGTAGATTTGCAATCTAAATGCTGAAGGTTCCGGATTCTTCTTATAGCGTATCCGGAAAGTTTTTCTAAGTTTTTCTGAAGAGAGCAAGGCTCGAAGGGGACAATAAAAAGTTTCTTCACTGTAAATTTACTGCTAAAAAATACAGGTAGTGCTCAGCCTCTGAATTAGCTTCTGAATGACAATGGATGAATTTGAATGGGTTTATATACCCAAAAACTGCTAACATTATTATTATTAAATGCTAAGAAGGCTGTATTATTTTTGCACAATATTTGAAAATAAGTAAATTTTTTAGCTGTGGTAAGGCTTGAACGAGTAAACAAAATATTTGAAGACGAAACCATATTTTTATCTTAAACCGCGACTTTTCAGATCTGATGTTATCATGATCTGCCAAGTTAACTAAAAGTGGAAATCGGACTATGCATCTTTACACTAAAATATGCATATGAGTGAAATTTTAAGGTTTAAGATGTACAATTTTAATGCTTAGGCAAGACATGATCTCATTGTTTATAACGAAAGAGAGTGTATACAAAATGTGAACATTGCAAAGCTTAACAGGATTCCTTATTAAGCGAAATCTAAAAAAATGATTATGAGATTTTAAAAAACAACAGGTCACCAATTATTTAGCAAAGTAGAAAGTGAATCAAATATTTTATCCAAACTCGCGTTGGGCGATTTTGGTCCTTATGTAAAAATGAATACACACACGTACATACATATGAGTATAGGCATTATATAAAGTTAAATATATAAGATTATACATGAACCATATAACACATGAATTTTTAAAATGGATACTTTTTCTTACAATGGATACAGAGACTATATAAATGAATACAAGAATTACATGAAGGATAAGATAATATAGGAATATGGGAATTATTTATGGTTCATTTTTACAGGGCTCTTCCCTCTAGAATGATATTAATATAATAACGTAACATCCTAACTAAGGCTAACTAGATGATAACTATTGGTTTTATAATACAGATTTATATATACAACATAAGTCGGGTGGTTTAAGTCTAGTTCACGTGGTCTGGGTACGCACTCTTGGTCGTGCATAAATAGTTTCATGTTCCGTGTCACTGGGTTTTCTTTGTTCCCAGAATGATCTTTTCATCACAAATACCGAGGATAATAGCACACACAATAATGATACTAACGGCAGATGTTGAGAAAATGGTTACCGGTTGTAGTATTTGTAAGAGGTTGTTTTGGTTATCATCCGAAATTTTAAACCGGCTCAATTGATCATTCCATTCAGGGGCATGCAGTTCGGGTAGGATGGTTACAGGTTTTATGGAGAGATTTAAGATCTCTATGACGGGTTTAAATTTAATTTGCGACGGAAATGGGTATGAGTTATTAAGGGTAACCTTATACGGGTTGTATATTTGGAGGGCTTTTGAACGCAAGGAGCAACCAATTGGTAGCCGAATAATCATAGGGATTGTAATGAGGGAATAATTTGATGGACACTCGAGGGTAGCGGCAGTCCTGTTCGCGAAGGAAACCCAGATGTCTGGTCCAATTCGTAGTTGGATGGTTTTAGGGGAATGAAATTTTTTAAATGAACATACGGGGGCATGCCGGTCACGAATTAAATCGACAAAGCAAGACCTAGTAGTGGGAAGAATAACTGGTTTGAGTGGAGGGCAGATGAGTTGTTTATTTGGTTGCGGGAATCGGCAATGCCGGACGTCGCTATCTGACATCATAGAATAAGCTGATAGATCTTTGGTGAGGAAAAGGTAAGGTGGTACGGTGGGTAAATACAATCGATAGACATTAGAGTTATTTTGGTAGGGTGTTGGGAAAGGGTGAAATCTATATACGTCATAAGTGAGGAAATCGAAAAATGGTATAATTATGAGGTATGTGTAGGGGCGTGGTCCATGTACAGTCCAGGTGTATTCTAGAAATTGAGGGTAATTAGTGTGGTTGAGTGGGAATATGGGTGATAATTTTAATTGTGACTGGGCGGTGTGAATCAAGGACTGGAGTATTTCCCATGGTATTAGGGTGGAAAGAGTGATTTTTCCATGGGCTAGCTGGGTTGCACGCAAAACCTTGGAATGAATCGTAGTTATTCGTTGTAAGTATTTATCGATTAGGGTTACTTGTATGTTCATTATTTCTATTAATTCTAGATATCGTTTGTGTTCTTTGTATTGAGCTAACATGGATTCAAGGTATGTGAATCTGTCCGAAAGGGAGTGAAGGAAGCGATTGTTTTCGTGTAATGACCTAATAGTTGTTCTAACATGTGTCCATTATATTGTCGATTCCGAGCGAAGAGATTCAATTTAAGTTCAACTCTTTTAATATCTTCTTCGGTTGCTAATCCGAATAAACCTTTGAACAGTTTCCCTCCTATATCTATCAGTCCCCTTTTACTTCTTTGGTTAAAGTTTTCGGAATTTTTGGTTTCAGTTTGTATCCATGGTAAGGCTAATATTTCTGATAGGGCGCGTGCTGTAGTTTGAATATTTTCGAGGGTATTTTCTAACAGAACGCGACTTATCTGATCTTTTCCTTGGAAAGAATTTTGGACTTTACTTTCAAACGTTTCTAATTGGGTTTGTATCTGAAGGAGATTGATTTTAATTCTAGCAGGGGGTTGCAAATTTATATAAAGGTCTGCATGCCCTTTCAAAAATTTACCTTCTGCAAGTTTTTCTATAACAACTCCGGTAGAAATTTTAATGCTAGGTCTACAAGAGTAAATAATTTGGAAAATTATAAGGGGGACAATTTTATTCATTTCTACGCCTTAAGTTATACGGAGCTGGGGGTAGTTGTGTGGATACTTGTGTGGATACTTGTGTTGGTGGGCGAAGGGGTCGGCCTCGTTTTGGTGGCAATGGGGGTCGACCGTTGAGCTCGGATTCTGAGCGGGTTCGTTTCTTATGTGAAGGTTCTAGTTCACGTGGGTGATGCATTTGCGGGCGGTATGTCGGGTCCGTGCGTCGATCATCAATCGGCGAGGGTGGTGACAGAGGAGATGGTGGAGTTCCACTGAGTGATTCTCTCGAAGGGGTTTCTCCAGGGTCTGGGTCCGATGGGACGCTTGGCTCTGGGGCCTCCTCTTGTTCAGAGATTGCCTCGAGTAATGGTGGTATTACGAGGTACCAATCTTCGTCATGGGTAGCGGTTCCCGCGGTGACTACTTCAGTTTTTTATCCCTGCCCGATTTGTTAATATCTTGACCTTTTGAAGGATAGGCGGCTCGAACGCCTGGCAGCTGTTTTTTGGGAAGGTGTTGCTCGGAAGCTATCTTCAAATTGTCAGCGTGAATGATCTTTAGTTTGGAATGATCCCGGAGGTCGAGGATTTCATAACGATTTTTTCCGAGGTCTTTCATAATCCTATATGGGCCATCCCATTTCGGGTATAATTTGCGATGAGCCCCTGGCGGTTTCACGCTCTTCAGATAACATCGCATACCAACGATTATAGTCCGTTGACGGGGATGACGCCTATGTTGTTCTTGCTCCATCTGTTGGTTTCGTTGGTCGAGGGCATAGCGGATTATGTCAAAAATCTTGAAAGATCGTTCAGCTAGTTGCTGATTTGCTTCTGCCATTTCGGAAGATGTTAGGACTGCCGGGTCGGTTTGGTCGGGCAAATCAAAAGGTAGACGCTTGTCGTAGTGATATAGAACGAAATGAGGGGTGTCCCCGATGGACACATTATAGCCATTGTTGATGGCTGTTTGTACCATGGGAAGGGAATCATCCCATGTACGGGAGGATGCATCGACAACGTGGCGCAGGGCTTCCAAGATCTTTCGATTGTGCCTTTCCACTAAGCCGTTTGCCTGCGGGTGGTATGCCACAATGTGTGTATTTTTAATTCTACACATGTTACAAAGTGACTCGAACAGTTTGGAAGTGAAACTACGGGCGTTATCCGAGATTAGGATGGAAGGAGTGGTATGGTTTTGGATGACGCGTTCCACTAGGGCTCTTGCCACAGTTTCCGAGGTCTGTCTGGAATGGCGGCTACTTCGCTGTAACGCGAGAAGTGGTCCGTAAACACAATGATGTACTGATTTCCCTTTGATGTTTTGGGAAATGGTCCCAGTATATCCATTCCAGTTCTTTGCCAGGGCCTCTGGCATACTGGATATTTATGCATTGGAGCGGTGGATGGTACGTTGCCCTTATGCTTTAAACACGATGGACATTCGGCGATGTATTCATGTACCGTTCTGTTCATCTCGGGAAAATGGTATCGCTCCAAAAGACTTTTGATGGTGCGATCCGGCCCCATGTGTCCATAAAAAGGTGAGTCGTGACAAAGTCCAATGGCTATATCAACGAGATCCTTTGGTATCTCCACGAGGTCGTTTCCATCTTCGTTCCTGAAATGTACGAGCCCATCTTTGAGGTTGTACTGTTCTTTTACCTTCGATGGTTCCTTTTGTTCCAGGCGCGCCCGAAGGTTTTGGGTGTGTTGGTCCTGTTGTTGGGAGTATTGCAGACACTCGTAGTCGAACACAGGAAGAAGTCCTATTTTATTCACTCGGGCGTCGGGCTTGAGTCTCGACAATCCGTCTGGAATAACTTGCAGTTTTCCCGGTTTGTATACGATTTTCGCTGCAAAATCCTGAATCAACAGAGCCCATCTACTCAATCGTCCTTCAAGTAGCTTGTCCTTGAAGAGGTACGTGAGTGGCTTATGATCAGTCTTGATGGTTACATCGTAGCCATAGACGATATTTCGGAATTTTTTCAAAGCCCAATATACCGCTAGGGCCTCTCGGTCCGTAGTGGAATAATTCCGTTGAGGTGCAGAGAGAAGTTGACTGGCATAAGCAATGGGTAATTCCACACCGTCTACGTCCTGTAACAGGACGGCTCCTAGTCCATAGGAGGAAGCATCTGTGGCTATGATGAAGGGTCTTGTGTAATCAGGATATTGTAAAATGGGATGACAGGTTAGTTTATTAATTAAAGTTTCAAAGGCATGTTGGTGATCGGATTCCCAGTTAAATTTCGAATTTTTCTGGAACAAATTAGTAATGGGTTTAGCAATATTCGAAAATTGGGGGATAAAGTTCCGATAGAATCCGACAAAACCAATAAATGCACGGGCGTCGTCGATGGTCTTGGGTACAGGGTACCTTTCCAGGGCTTCGAGTTTGGCTGGATCAGGTTTAATTCCTGTGGACGAGAGTAGGAATCCTAGGTATACCAGGGATTCTTGTAAAAAATTGCACTTTGCAAGCTTCAGTTTAAGGTGTGCTTTTCTCAAGTGTGATAGCACATTATGAAGGCGTTGAAAGTGTGTTTTTATGTCCGAACTATAGACGATAATATCGTCAAGATACACGAGAGCTTCGACACCTAATAGGTCGGAAAGGACTATATTCATCAACCTAGAGAAATTAGCAGGCCCATTTCGGACTCCGAAAGGTAAAACCTGGAATTCGTAATGGCCTCGGTTAGTGGAGAAAGCAGTCATGCCCGAGATTCGGGACTGACCTCCATTTGCCAATAACCTGATGCTAAATCGAGGGATGAAAAAAAGTTCGCTTTCCCTACGTTCAGAATTGTTTCCTGCATGTTTGGAATCGGGAAACGGTCTGGGATGGTAATGTTATTCAGGCGTCTAAAATCTATACAAGGGCGAGATGTTCCGTCCTTTTTGGAGACGAGAATCATAGGAGCGGACCAGGGACTAGCTGAAGGCTGAATGACATCCTGCTCCAACATGTCCTTGATGTGTTCCTCAATAGTGACTAACTGAGAATGTGGAACCCGATAGGGAGGAATGAAAATGGGTTTGGAATTGGGTTCCAACTTGATTTCAAAAGGGACCAAATTAGTTCGGCCCAGAGGATCTCCGGTTAGGGCAATCACATCTTTATTTCTTATCAGGAAATCGAGAAGTGATTCCATTAGTTTGGGATCCTGTAAAGCTGGTGACTCCTGAAGGGAGTGCTTCAGACATTTCTTATATTCTTCTTTTAATATTGAAGGCTTTAATTCTAAGGAACTGGAAACACGATTTATCGTACTGATGGGGAAATCTGAATCTATTTCTACTGTGGAAACAGTTCCTATTTTCTGATTTGAAGTTAATTCTATAGATCTTTCTCCTTTGTTTAAACAAACAACAGGGATAGCTGAATTCTGACTCTGACTAAGGACTTGGGCAATAAGAACATCTCTTTTGAAATTACTTTTCTCTGTAATCAGAGTACGCTCTGACTCTAATAATTTTCCTTGACTGTTAACTACTTTTGCTAGGAAACAAATCTTCTCATAAGGTGCTACTGTTATATGCTCGGTAGGGCATATGAAAAATTGTGAATCTGATTCTGGTTCGGCGACTAAAATTTGCCTTATTGGCTGAACTGAAGCTGGCTGACTGGAAACTGCTGACTGGAAACTGGCTGACTGGAAACTGGCTGACTGGAAACTGGCTGACTGGAAACTGGCTGACTGGAAACTGACTGACTGGAAACTGCTGACTGGAAACTGGCTGACTGGAAACTGACTGACTGGAAACTGACTGACTGGAAACTGACTGACTGGAAACTGACTGTCTGGAAACTGACTGTCTGGAAACTGCCTGGGTTGATCCAACTGGATTCAACAACTGGAACTGATTACCCTGGGGTCTGATTTCTGGAGCGGTTGTCCCTCTGGATGCAACCGGCCGACTTGATCTGCTATCAAGTAGAGGGGGTTTCCTATTTCTTTCGGAAATCTGAACTGAGCTAAGTCTATTAGCATTAAGTTGTCTGTCATCCTCGCGGAGATGGTGTGTCCTATTTCGACACTTTACTAACTTTCCGGCTGGGTAAATCTCCCATTGATTCCGGTTAAAAAAATCCATCCCTAGTAGGATGTCTGTCTGAAAGGTGGCGACTGTGTCCACTATACAACATTTCGCGGGGTATACCGCGTTTCCAATTTCTAAATATAACTCAATTTCTCCATATGTGGGTATGGGTGTGCCCGTAACTCCTCTAAGTTGGCAGGATGGTGCCTTAAGTTCATATTTATAATTTGTACTCTCTAGTAATTCATCTACGCATTGTTTCTTAATTAACGTTGCGTGTGCTCCTGTATCTAGGAGAGCAGTTAAATCTTGGTTATCCGTACTACAATTTATTATTAAATCTAAGAGGTCCGCACCTATTATCCTGATGGGGAGTTTGTGTGCGTATCTGGGCTTACTACTGTAATTTAGGAGGGAGGAGGTTGAACTGCTGCCTCCAATGTAGGGTCTAAAAAAGGGATCACATGGTCTTCTATGGGAGGACCTGGATCATATTCTACGGGGATATCATACGCTGAAGGGTGTTCTTGAAAACTGTTCTCTGGGGAAAATGATTCCTCCCCGGGTACTTCTACGTACCGAACTAGTTGACCTTGCTGGTTGTATTGGGGTTTATACATGGGGTAAGAGTGTGGGTGACCCTGTGGTCGTGATTTATTGGGTTGGTAGTTCGACTGAGGCTGGGAATGGACTGGTTTCTGGGGATTGGTTGACTTTTGGGATACGTTTTGGGGACGTGGTTGGTTTGGTTTCTGAAAGTGGGGTCTATACCCTGCAGGGGCTTTATCAGCACACTTTTGGCGATCGCCACGGCGATGACCATGTTCGTGACAGTGGGAGCAATACGAGGGGTAATTACATTGACTTATCATATGCCCGAAACTATCACAGTTAAAACACTGTGGAGGAGGGCGTGTATTCTGGGTTTGGGGGGCTTGTTTCTGGGGTGTTCCCTGTATTTGCCTTGGTTTATATTGTTGTTGTTGTTGGTATTGGTGTTGTGGCTGCTGCTGAATATACTGTACAGGGGTTTCTCTACCCTTTCGGTAGGTTTGGTTTGCTAAATCGGGGTGATGTTCCCGTGTTTTGTTTATGGCTACACTGACAGGTTTGTCAACATTTAAAAACTCCTGAAACTTTTTTTTAGGCGCTCCGGGTAAGTTTTGGTAAATGGTTGTGGCTACTATTAGATTTCTTTGTTTCGAAGTAAAAGTTATGCCACATGCATTTTCTGCGGCCCGGAGGGCTTCTCCTACAAGTTTGTGTGTACGTGTAATAAAATTGTTTAAATCCTCGTGTTCCTCTTTCTTCCATTTAACTTGGAAGACTGCTTCTAATGTGGCTAAGGGTTGTGCAAGGGTTATTTCTTTAAAAAATTCTAATAGGTTTTGTTTAAAATCGTCCCATGTTATAGCTTCGCTAATTGATGGGACGTAAGTGACTGTGTCATGGGCATTTCCCTCTTTAGGGTCAATAAATCTTTTTGCTTCTCTGATTTTTATATCATCATCGGTAATATTCTCGCGTAAGAAATGTTGCTCTAAAGACTCAACCCAAGGTCTTACGCGCGGTTCAACAAAACGATTATCTATGGTCCCCTTAAAAATTAAAACAGTATGAGGAAGATTTACTAATCTGCCTAAGTTAATATATGCTGGGGCGGGGGTTTGAGACTGAGACATACTGACTTGTGTGTTTGGGAATATGTTTGAAGGGCGCGGGGTAGGTGGAAAAATGGGTGTAGGTAATTCTTCGATGTCAGAAAGCGCACCGTCTGAATCGCTCATATGTGAAGGTACTTATTAATGTTCTAATTAGGTCTGCTTGACCGATCTTAATTCATGGAATGATCACTTAAGGGGTTTTCCTAACTACACTATCTAAAAAAAATAATGCACAACAATTTGCCTAACTCGGGGAAAATTTGAAAAGATTGCAAACAAAAAAAAAATGTAAACAAAATTTCACTCAAATGTACGTGATGGTATGGTAATACTATGTTTGGTACATTAAATAAAATTATACTATAACTAGAATAGTAAAAATAACTGAAAATAACTGTGACAATACTGTTTTCAATAAAAAGAGTGTATCACTGGTGTCTGTAGTGTTCACTGTGTTTTTTGTTAATTCTGGCTCAATACTAAATATTAATTGTTAATAATTGACTTTTCAAATGTTTAGAAATTATTTTAAAAAAGAGTTTTGTACTTAACAAGATTCCTATGGCGAAATCCTTTTGAGGTGTGTCCTGAAGACGTGTCTGGCTGGCCACTTGTTCCTAGATGAAAAGTAGGCGTGAAGAACTTGGAGTCGTAACGCACCGGTTCACGGGTGGATGTGACGAACTCGAAGTCGTGACACGCCGGTCAACTGGGTGTTGGTTCTGGTTCCAGGTCTGGAAGACTGGAAGAATCCTGGAGTCGTGAAGATCCTGGTTAAAGGGTCTGGAGGACTGGAAGAATCCTGGAGTCGTGGAGATCCTGGTTAAAGGGTCTGGAGGACTGGAAGAATCCTGGAGTCGTGAAGATCCTGGTTAAAGGGTCGCCAGTTGTTAACCCCTCCGTCTATGGCCCTGGGGTGGTTCGGATTGACGGGGGTTCTGGTTTAGGAGGCAAGCAACGGATAGGTGCCTTGAAGTGGTTTTTCTTCTATGTTACTCTCCGAGTTCTTCTATAGTGGCTCGGAGGACTCTGGTAGATTTGCAATCTAAATGCTGAAGGTTCCGGATTCTTCTTATAGCGTATCCGGAAAGTTTTCTAAGTTTTTCTGAAGAGAGCAAGGCTCGAAGGGGACAATAAAAAGTTTCTTCACTGTAAATTTACTGCTAAAAAATACAGGTAGTGCTCAGCCTCTGAATTAGCTTCTGAATGACAATGGATGAATTTGAATGGGTTTATATACCCAAAAACTGCTAACATTATTATTATTAAATGCTAAGAAGGCTGTATTATTTTTGCACAATATTTGAAAATAAGTAAATTTTTTAGCTGTGGTAAGGCTTGAACGAGTAAACAAAATATTTGAAGACGAAACCATATTTTTATCTTAAACCGCGACTTTTCAGATCTGATGTTATCATGATCTGCCAAGTTAACTAAAAGTGGAAATCGGACTATGCATCTTTACACTAAAATATGCATATGAGTGAAATTTTAAGGTTTAAGATGTACAATTTTAATGCTTAGGCAAGACATGATCTCATTGTTTATAACGAAAGAGAGTGTATACAAAATGTGAACATTGCAAAGCTTAACAGGATTCCTTATTAAGCGAAATCTAAAAAAATGATTATGAGATTTTAAAAAACAACAGGTCACCAATTATTTAGCAAAGTAGAAAGTGAATCAAATATTTTATCCAAACTCGCGTTGGGCGATTTTGGTCCTTATGTAAAAATGAATACACACACGTACATACATATGAGTATAGGCATTATATAAAGTTAAATATATAAGATTATACATGAACCATATAACACATGAATTTTTAAAATGGATACATTTTCTTACAATGGATACAGAGACTATATAAATGAATACAAGAATTACATGAAGGATAAGATAATATAGGAATATGGGAAATTTATGGTTCATTTTTACATTTATACTACATAACATATAAATAATGACTTCTATAGAGTGTACAGTTTTTATGATGATGTTAAAGAATTTTCATACATTGAATACTAGAGATATGATGAAGGGAAATTAATGACGGGAAGATGTGACGTCATAGTTATTGAATTTGTACGTGTAGTACAAATCATTATTAGGAAGACTTACAACAACAAATTAGAGACAAAGAGTGGGTATTAATGACTAAGAAGTACAACTACGGGTTCCAATCCTGTTACATGCAATGTGTATGCATAATCTAGGGTCGAGGGTGAGATGCAAGACAATCATAATTAATTATAATAAACTTCTATAACAAAAATGAAAAATGGAAAATGGATACGACTAACCATAGAAATGGGAGATCGTAAGGTTATGACACAAACAAAAATAGGAAGCTACAAATACAATTTTTATCCAAACTCGCTTAGGCGATTTTGGTTTCTTATGTAAAAAATGAATATGGATTAGTCATTGTTCATTTTTACAGTGTTTCCCCCTCTAAAATGGTATTTATACAATAATCTAATAGGGTACCATTAATACAATATAAATGAGAAAATAACATCCTAACTACTTCAAATTAGATGACGAATTTTCCTTTACATTACAAATTTTTATACAGAACAAGTGAGTTATTATATAATATAAAAAATTCAAAGATTAATACTTTAATTTAGACAAACAGAATAAAGGATTAATACGTTAATTTAGACAAACAATGATATGGTTAAAAATTTTTACAAAATTTTTATTTCTGTAGGAAAAATTACATTCATAATGAATAGGTAAAAGGGAAAAATATAAATTTTAAAGTTCATGGATTTTTCAAGGTTACCATGATAGTACAATTGATAAACTAATTTTATTGACTATTGTAGGTAAAAATAGAATTACGTAATGGATGATGTATAGACCTGTGGTCTAGTGTGTATTTGTGTGTACTAGGTACAAAGTGTGTATCTTATAAGTTTGAGGGACAGATTAGCTGAGAAGATTGTTAAGTTAACTGAATAAATGCATGAGCAAGATATATTAGAAAGCAAAAATGATTAAGATTAAAATGATGATGTTTGCGTACGAGTTTTAATGCAAAAGTGACTGAAGGGACGGAACGTAAATTGAATTCGACTACGACAATTACTCAGTATTAATCGAATAAAAAAATATTAAAAAAATATAACCATTGAAAATAGGAACCAATTATAAACTATAATGAATTAAACATATACTGTAATATAAAAAAACACAACCTAAATTGAGGTTATGTTCCATCGTACCAAAGAGGAATTAACCATGGTTGAACCATTTCTCTGGTTGACATAGTTCAACTGGAGTTAGGGGTGTTAAAATAAAAATAAAATAAAAAGACAGTTTGGAGTACTACATTCGGGGGAATTGAGTGACTAAGCGGGGGGTATAAGTCTGAAATTGACAATACGTCTTTCGTGAGCACTTTGCTCTTTAAAAAAGGATTGCTTGTCACATTACTTTGAACAAAAATTAAAAGAGTTGAAACAAAACGAAGGGATGGCATGTTCCTCATATAGTAATTTAAAAGGAGTCATTGGGACAAGATCGATTAATTAATTATTACACAACTATTATTATCACGTATACATTACAATGATTATCAAAGTCATTACAACCTTTGTACAAATAATAAATTACATAACTATATATTTATATACGTAACAATGCATGAAACGGGAAAGACAAATCGGTGAATTTCCATCTTACAACAAAAAAGGTTAACTAAAGACGCAAATCGGTCAATTCAGGGTGAATTTAATTCTCTTTTACAACACAAAAAAAGGTTGAATTAAATTCTTAACTTACTTTTTTTCTTAAATTAAATTCTCTTAAATTACAAAGGAAAAGTTGAATTCAATTGACTGCATTGAAAACTAACTTGGGACTTCAAAACTAACTTTTTTTCAAAACTAACTTTTTTTAAAACTAATTTTTTCAAAACTAACTACTTTTTTTTTCAAAACACTTTTTTTTCAAAACTTTTTTTTCAAAACTAACTTTTTTTTTCAAAACTAACTTCTGTAATCTCTGGGGCGGTTGTCCTCTTAGATGCAACCTTTGACTTGACCTCTTATCAAGTATTCTGAAACTAACTTGAACTCTTATCAAGTATTCTGAAACTAACTTGAACTATGTATTCTGAAACTAACTAAATGCTACCTCTATAACTTCTATAACTCTCTTTCTTAATTTGCAAGTCAATTCAATTCAATAATTTGAAAAAAATTTGCAAACAAAAATATAAAATGTAAACAACATTTCACTCGAATGTACACGAAGGTACGATACTATTATGTTTGATACATAAAATAAAATTATACTATACTAACTAGAATAGTAAAAATAACAAAATAATTCTGTGACAATATTGTTTTCAATAAAACAAAAATGTATCACTGGTGTCTGAAGTGTTCACTGTGTTTTTTGTTAATTCTGGCTCAATACTAAATATTAACTGTTAATAATAATGACTTTTCAAATGTTTAGGAATTATTTTAAAAAAGAGTTTTGTACTTAACAAGATTCCTACGGCGAAATCCTTAGAGACGTGTCCTGAAGACGTGTCTTGCTGGCCACTTGTTCCTGGATGAAAACTAGGCGTGGAGAACTTGGAGTCGTGACACGCCGGTCCAAGGGTGGATGTGACGAACTAGAAGTCGTGACACGCCGGTCAACTGGGTGGATGTGACGAACTAGAAGTCGTGACACGCCGGTCCAAGGGTGGATGTGACGAACTAGAAGTCGTGACACGCCGGTCAAGTGGATGTGACGAATTAGAA
>JAJOZX010022297.1:0-17733 GCA_023014485.1 Bathynomus jamesi
ATTTGCAAGTCAATTCATTCAGTAATTGAAAAAAAATTTGCAAACAAAAATATAAAATGTAAACAATATTTCATTCTAATGTACGGGAAGGTGCATAAAATAAAATTATTCTATACTGAATATAACAGTGAAAATAACTCTCTTGAAATTAACTCTCTTGAAATTAACTCTCTTGAAATTAACTCTCTTTTAAATTAACTCTCTTTTAAATTAACTCTCTGTGTTACAATTAACTCTGTGTTACAATTAACTCTGTGTTACAATTAACTCTGTGTTACAATTAACTTTTGTGACTTTTAACTTTTGTGACTTTTAACTTTTGTGACTTTTAACTTTTGTGAAAATTACTGTTTCACTAAAAAAAAATGTATCACTGGTGTCTGAAATGTTCACTGTGTTTCTTGTAAATTCTGACTTAATATTCATTATTAACTGTTAATAATAGTGACTTTTTCAAATGTTTATAAATTACTTAAGAAAACAAAATGTACTTAACAAAATTTTCTATGGGGAAATCCTTGAGACGTGTCCTGAAGACGTCTTGCTGGCTACTTGTTCCTGGATGAAAACTAGGCGTGAAGAACTTGGAGTCGTGACGCACCGGTTCAAGGGTGGATGTTACGAACTAGAAGTCGTGACACGACGGTCAACTGGTTTTATCCTGATGCAGGGTAATTTCTATCTTGGCCAAAGAGTGGCCTCTTCTTAAAATCTTCTTTTTATCCTGATGCAGGGTAATTTCTATCTTGGCCAAAGAGTGGCCTCTTCTTAAAATCTTCTTTTTATCCTGATGCAGGGTAATTTCTATTCTTGGCCAAAGAGTGGCCACTTGTTAAAATCTTCTTCTTCTTAAAAATCTTCTTGTTAAAAATCTTCCTCTTCTTAAAAATCTTCTTCTTCTTCTTAAAAATCTTCTTCTTCTTAAAAATCTTCTTAAAAATCTTCTTTTTATAAATATTCTTCGTAAAATCATCATCTTATCCTGGTAAAGGGTCTGGAAGACTGGAAGAATCCTGGAGTCGTGAAGATCCTGGTTAAAGGGTCTAGTCTTGTTATCTTCCTTCTTCTATGTGTTTATCCTGGTATAGGGTCGCCAGCTGTTAGACCCCATATCTTCTTCTTCTTATCCTGGCATCCTGGCATGGGTCTGGGGTGTCTCGTATAGACGAGGCGTTCTTGGTTAGGGGGCAAGGGGCCTCTGCCCCCTCCCCCGCAGCGAGGCTGCAGTCCAAAGAAGAAGTCTCGTAATGAAGTCCTATAATGAAGTGGCAAATGAAGTGGTCCTAATTTTACAAGTTCATGTATAATATAGCTTAAATGTTTGGGGGAGACAGTCGAAGGTTAAGTTTCCCCCCTTTTTTTAAACACATCAGATGTTTTTGAATGATTGCAAATAAGAATTTAAAAAATAAAAATAAAAACTAATTTGTATTTTTCGCCGAGTCTATATTTATGGAGGCGATATCATTTCGTAATAGTACACAAGTACAAATTTAGTACATGACTGAGTACGTATTAATTTTGGTTCATTACAATTACGATTACAATTACCAATTAATTCATATTCACTTGTTGTTTAATTACACTTCCATTTTGAAGTACATTCTTACATGATAAATTAAATCATTACATTTAATTACAGTTTCAATGAAGTACATTACAAGTTATTGTTAATTATAGTTAAACAGTTACTATAACTTTTTGTTTTTACAGTGTTTCTTCTTAATAGACAATTAAGATGTTAAATATAATACAAAGTACATGGGGCACATATGGTTTGGATTTATATACATAATATGTTATAAATTTGAAATCAGAGTGAACGGAGGTATTTTTATCTTTGAGGCGCTCGAATCTGCTAGTCAGCGGAATTCGATAATTTAATCTCAGCATTTTTTAATATCTTGCGAGGGTTGAACGCACTTGAAAGTAAAAATGAAAAAAATAATACGAGACGTATTTTTGCGTTCTCGAACGAAGGCACAAAGTTTCGCGCCTCACAAATTGACACGAGTAAACATAGACTGATAAGTTGATAGGGCATAAGTAGACAATAGGTAGATGAATGAAAAAGTAATAAAATTAATAAAGGATAGCGGTCAAGAAAGAACATGAATGTAAAAATGAGTATGGTTAAATAATAATGTTTATACTACATAACATATAAATAATGACTTCTATAGAGTGTTTCGTCCTTAGTATGATGTTAAAGAATTTTCATACATTGGATACTAGATATATGATGAAGGGAAAATGCTTATACTACACAACACCACAACCTTATTAGAACAAAGTTATTTTGTGACGTCATAGAGGATAAGCCATTATTAGAAAGATGAATTAGAAAAATACAGGAATGAATAAAGACGTACAAATCGAAATTCTATCCAAAACTCGCTTATGCGATTTTGGCTTCTTTTGTAAAAATGGACACTCGAACATAAAACTATACGAACATAAGTTCTGCATAAAGACAATGAATCCATATAATGATGGTGTAGGAATTGTTCATTGTTCACTTTTTACATTGCTCTCCCCTTTTTTTTTTTTAAATGATATTTATACAATAATATAATAAAATTAATACAATACAATACAGGGTGGGCCGTAAGTTTCCATACATAGGAAAAATTAAACGTTTGTTTTTATGTTTCAGATACCCTAAGAATATGCGTTTGACGAAAGAGCAACGAATTGAAATCATACTGATGGCTGGGTCGGGAAGCAGTCGCATGGTTGCAATGAACTTTAACAGACAACATGGAACGAACATCACACACGACACTGTGGCAAAACTTATTAACAAGTTTCAGAAAACTGGAAATGTTGCAGATCAACCGCGAAGTGGTCCAAGACGTACAGCCACCGATGAAGACACAACAGCTACGATACTTACAGCGCTTACACGGAGTCCCAGAAAAAGTACACGACGGTTGTCTGCAGAAAGTGGTGTCAGCAGATCGAGTATCAGGCGCATTTTGAAAGCAAACAAATGGCATCCATACAAATTGCATATGGCACAGCATTTGAGTGAAGACGACCCGGATAGACGGATGGAATTCTGTGAATGGGCATTAACCAAAGTGAACGAAGATGCAAACTTTTCAACTAAGATCTTGTTTACTGATGAAGCAAATTTTTACGTCAATGGAGAGGTTAATCGGCAAAACATACGTTATTGGAGTAATGCTAACCCTAACTGGCTGAGTCCGACGAAGATGCAAGGTGCCGGTAAAGTGATGGTGTGGGCCGGGATATGGGGTGACAGAATTATTGGACCAATTTTTGTCAGTGGAAATCTTAATGCCGAAAGGTATCTTAACATGTTGCAAGAAGAGATTTTCCCATCCCTGCTAAACGAGGAAGGTAACTTCCCAGTTTACTTCCAGCAAGATTGAGTTCCACCTCATTATGGTCTTCACGTGCGTCGGTATTTGGATCAGCAGTTTCCGGATGCTTGGATTGGTCGGCGTGGTCCTGTGGAGTGGCCTCCCAGATCCCCAGATCTCACCCCCCTTGATTTCTATCTTTGGGGGCACTTGAAGGCCATGGTGTATCAGGAAAAGATACGAGACATAAATCATCTAAAGGAACGTATCACCAACGCCATTACAAGCATAACGTCAACTGTGCTAATGCGTGTTCATCAACAGTGGGGAACACGTATTGAAATGTGTTTTCAAAACAATGGCAACCATGTAGAGCATATTATATAAATAAAAATGGTTGTCCATAAAAAAATGTTTATTTTTCCTATGTATGGAAACTTACGGCCCACCCTGTACAATTGAGAAAATAACATCGTAACTAATTCAAGTTAGGTGACGAATTTTTCTTTACATTACAAGTTTTATACAGAACAAGTGAGTTATTATATAATATAAAAGAATTCAAAGATTAATACTTTAATTTTAGACAACAATTAAGCTAGACAAAGAATGATATTGTTAAATTTTTTTAGAAAAATTTTAGATTTTTTTTTTTCTGTGGGGAAAATTACATTCATAATGAATAGGTAAAAGGGAAAAAATATAAATCGTACAATCTATAAGCTAATTTTTATTGACTAGTGTAGGTAAAAATAGAATTACGTAATGGATGATGTATAGACCAGTGGTCTAGTGTGTATTTTTGTGTACTAGGTATAAAGTGTGTAGCTGATAATTTCGAGAGACAGATTTAGCTGAGAGGATTGTTAAATTAACTGTATAAATGCATGAGCAAGATATATTAGGAAGCAAAAATGATTAAGAGTAAATAGCATAGTTTGGACTTACGTGCTATGAAATAGTTTGTTGTGACATCCAATGATTTTAGCATAAGGTTTGTATATATATATATTATATATATATATATATATAGTGCGCATACATGCGTGTGTATGTGTAGGGATTTGGGAGGTTTTTGAATTAACAAAGTTTAAAAATAATGTATAATAATTTAAGATGGGTTTAGGGTTATAAAATCTTTTAAGTTTAAGTCAGTTATTGTTATTATTATTATCATTATTATTATTATTATAAAATCCCTTAAGCTCAAGGTCAATTATTATAAAATTCTAAATTACAGGTATCATTTAGTTGTCGGAAAATTAACCCAAAAATGGATCATTTAAGTGACTATAGTTACTAATATCTAATTGTAAAACACAATGAAACTTAAACTTTTAAGTTCAAAGAAATGTATAATGGTCATCAAAGAGTTAAAAATAAAAAAACACAACTTAACATAAATTGAGCCATCGTACCAAAGAGGAATTAACCATGGTTGAACCATTTCTCTGGTTGACACAGTTCAACTGGGGTTGGGGGTGTTAAAATAAAATAAAATTAAAAGACAAAGTTTGTAGTACGACATTCGGGGGAATTGAGTGACTAAGCGGGAGATATAAGTCTGAAATTGACAATAAGCCTTTAGTGAGCACTTTGCTTCTTTTTTTTTTTTTTTTTTAAAGATTGCTTGTCACACTACTTAGAACAAAAATTAAAAAAGTTGAACAAACGGAGGGACGGCATGTTCCTCATATACATTACAATAATTACCAAAATCGTTACAAACAATTGTAAAAACTGTTTTGGTCACAAACAATGAAATGTCATTTTACCTATATATTTATATACGTAACAATGCATGAAACGGGAAAGACAAATCGGTGAATTTCCGTCTTACAAACAAAGAAAAAGAGGTTAAAATAAAGACGCAAATCGGTCAATTCAGGTTGAATTTAATTCTCTTTTACAACACAAAAAAAGGTTGAATTAAATTCTTAACCTACATTTTTCTTAAATTAAATTCTCTTAAATTACAAAGAAAAAGTTGAATTCAATTGACTGCATTGAAAACTAACTTGGGACTTGAAATAAAAATGACTTGGGACTTGAAATAAAAATGACTTGGGACTTAAAAACTAACTTTTTTTCAAAACTAACTTTTTTTTCAAAACTAACTTTTTCAAAACTAACTTTTTCAAAACTAACTTTTTCAAAACTAACTTTTTCAAAACTAACTTTTTTCAAAACTAACTTCTTTCAAAACTAACTTTTTTCAAAACTAGCTTCTGTAATCTCTGGGGCGGTTGTCCCTCTTGGATGCAACCTATTGACTTGACCTCTTATCAAGTATTTCTATAAATCTCTGGGGCGGTTGCCCGTCTTGGCGCAACCTTCTGACTTGACCTCTTATCAAGTATTCTGAAACTAACTTGAATTAACTAAAAATGGAAAATGACTGCACTTGATCTTTATCAAGTGGATACTATTAACCTCTGGGGTTTGGTTGACCCTCTTGGTGCAACCTTCTGACTTGAAAAACTGACTTCAAAAAAATGACTTCAAAATTACTTCAAGTATCTTTATAAATCTCTGGGGTTTGGTTGTCCCTTTTGGTTACAACCAACTGAAACTGTCTGAAACTGAAAATGGAACTTGAAACTGCTTCAAGTAACTCTATAACTATAACTCTCTCTCTTAATTTGCAAGTCAATTCAATTCAGTAATTGAAAAAAATTTGCAAACAAAAATATAAAATGTAAACAATATTTCATTCTAATGTACGGGAAGGTGCATAAAATAAAATTATTCTATACTGAATATAACAGTGAAAATAACTCTCTTGAAATTAACTCTCTTGAAATTAACTCTCTTGAAATTAACTCTCTTGAAATTAACTCTCTTTTAAATTAACTCTCTTTTAAATTAACTCTCTGTGTTACAATTAACTCTGTGTTACAATTAACTCTGTGTTACAATTAACTCTGTTACAATTAACTCTGTTACAATTAACTTTTGTGACTTTTAACTTTTGTGACTTTTAACTTTTGTGACTTTTAACTTTTGTGAAAATTACTGTTTCACTAAAAAAAAATGTATCACTGGTGTCTGAAATGTTCACTGTGTTTCTTGTAAATTCTGACTTAATATTCATTATTAACTGTTAATAATAGTGACTTTTTCAAATGTTTATAAATTACTTAAGAAAACAAAATGTACTTAACAAAATTTTCTATGGGGAAATCCTTGAGACGTGTCCTGAAGACGTCTTGCTGGCTACTTGTTCCTGGATGAAAACTAGGCGTGAAGAACTTGGAGTCGTGACGCACCGGTTCAAGGGTGGATGTTACGAACTAGAAGTCGTGACACGACGGTCAACTGGTTTTATCCTGATGCAGGGTAATTTCTATCTTGGCCAAAGAGTGGCCTCTTCTTAAAATCTTCTTTTTATCCTGATGCAGGGTAATTTCTATCTTGGCCAAAGAGTGGCCTCTTCTTAAAATCTTCTTTTTATCCTGATGCAGGGTAATTTCTATTCTTGGCCAAAGAGTGGCCACTTGTTAAAATCTTCTTCTTCTTAAAAATCTTCTTGTTAAAAATCTTCCTCTTCTTAAAAATCTTCTTCTTCTTCTTCTTAAAAATCTTCTTCTTAAAAATCTTCTTAAAAATCTTCTTTTTATAAATATTCTTCGTAAAATCATCATCTTATCCTGGTAAAGGGTCTGGAAGACTGGAAGAATCCTGGAGTCGTGAAGATCCTGGTTAAAGGGTCTAGTCTTGTTATCTTCCTTCTTCTATGTGTTTATCCTGTTATAGGGTCGCCAGCTGTTAGACCCCATATCTTCTTCTTCTTATCCTGGCATCCTGGCATGGGTCTGGGGTGTCTCGTATAGACGAGGCGTTCTTGGTTAGGGGGCAAGGGGCCTCTGCCCCCTCCCCCGCAGCGAGGCTGCAGTCCAAAGAAGAAGTCTCGTAATGAAGTCCTATAATGAAGTGGCAAATGAAGTGGTCCTAATTTTACAAGTTCATGTATAATATAGCTTAAATGTTTGGGGGAGACAGTCGAAGGTTAAGTTTCCCCCTTTTTTTAAACACATCAGATGTTTTTGAATGATTGCAAATAAGAATTTAAAAAATAAAAATAAAAACTAATTTGTATTTTTCGCCGAGTCTATATTTATGGAGGCGATATCATTTCGTAATAGTACACAAGTACAAATTTAGTACATGACTGAGTACGTATTAATTTTTGTTCATTACAATTACGATTACAATTACCAATTAATTCATATTCACTTGTTGTTTAATTACACTTCCATTTTGAAGTACATTCTTACATGATAAATTAAATCATTACATTTAATTACAGTTTCAATGAAGTACATTACAAGTTATTGTTAATTATAGTTAAACAGTTACTATAACTTTTTGTTTTTACAGTGTTTCTTCTTAATAGACAATTAAGATGTTAAATATAATACAAAGTACATGGGGCACATATGGTTTGGATTTATATACATAATATGTTATAAATTTGAAATCAGAGTGAACGGAGGTATTTTTATCTTTGAGGCGCTCGAATCTGCTAGTCAGCGGAATTCGATAATTTAATCTCAGCATTTTTTAATATCTTGCGAGGGTTGAACGCACTTGAAAGTAAAAATGAAAAAATAATACGAGACGTATTTTTGCGTTCTCGAACGAAGGCACAAAGTTTCGCGCCTCACAAATTGACACGAGTAAACATAGACTGATAAGTTGATAGGGCATAAGTAGACAATAGGTAGATGAATGAAAAAGTAATAAAATTAATAAAGGATAGCGGTCAAGAAAGAACATGAATGTAAAAATGAGTATGGTTAAATAATAATGTTTATACTACATAACATATAAATAATGACTTCTATAGAGTGTTTCGTCCTTAGTATGATGTTAAAGAATTTTCATACATTGGATACTAGATATATGATGAAGGGAAAATGCTTATACTACACAACACCACAACCTTATTAGAACAAAGTTATTTTGTGACGTCATAGAGGATAAGCCATTATTAGAAAGATGAATTAGAAAAATACAGGAATGAATAAAGACGTACAAATCGAAATTCTATCCAAAACTCGCTTATGCGATTTTGGCTTCTTATGTAAAAATGGACACTCGAACATAAAACTATACGAACATAAGTTCTGCATAAAGACAATGAATCCATATAATGATCGTGTAGGAATTGTTCATTGTTCACTTTTTACATATATATATATAAAATATATATATATATATATAAAATATATATATATAAAATATATATATATATATATAAAATATGTATATATATATATATATATATAAAATATATATACAGGGTGTCCCATAAGTCCGGCATCATAGGAAAAATAATAAGAAAAGGCAAAACAAAAGCTTTTATTTACAGAACATGCTCAATATGTCCACCATTGTTTTCAATACCCAAATTCAGACGTGATACCCAGTCAGCAAGCACACGGTGAATGATGTCAGGAGTAATGGTGTTACATGCCCCAATAATGCGCTGCCGCAAATGTTCAACACTCCTAATTTTCTCTGCGTATACCAGCGCTTTCAAGTGGCCCCAGAGATAAAAATCTAGTGGCGTGAGATCCGGGCTTCTAGCTGGCCATTCCACAGGCCCTCGACGTCCTATCCAATGACCAGGGAATTGTTGGTACAGGTATTCCCTTACTTGGGTGCTGTAATGTGCAGGGGCGCCGTCTTGCTGGAGCCATGTTGGGAAATTTCCTTCTTCGTTCAAGACACTGGGAAATGCTTCTTCCTTGAGCATACGTAGGTAGGTGCCTCCAGTGACATGTTCATCGAAAAAGTGGGGGCCTATGATGAGATCCTTCCAAATGCCACACCATACCATCACCCGAGATGCACCTTGTTCCTTTGAAGACCAGTGAGGTTTGTTTTGAGACCAGTAGCGGGTGTTCTGTCGATTTACCTCACCATTTCCATAAAAAACCGCTCGTCACTGAACAGAATGGAGGACGGGAAATTGGCATCCCGAGCATAAGAAAAATATGAATTATGGTTTGTAGAAATATAAAAATATGAATTTCTCCTATGATGCCGGACTTATGGGACACCCTGTATATATAAAATATATATATATATATATATATATATATATATATATATATATATGTTAACCCCTCCGTCTATGGCCCTGAGTCGGTTCGGAATCGACGGGGGGTTCTGGTTAGGAGGCAGCAACGGATATTTCTTCTATAACATTCTAATTCTTTTCGGTCGCCTCTTGTTAAACTCTTGGCTACAGACTCGCCAGACTGTTATGCCAATATCTTCTATGGTGCTTGGGTTGTCTCTTAATTTGGGCAAAGGGTCGCCAATTTTTAATTCTTCTCTTTCTATAATACTCTGATACTTTCTCTTGGTACTAAACTTATCGATTTTTCTTTTATAACTTATCGACTTTACTGACTAAGTTCTTCTGAAGAGAGCACGGCTCGAAGGGGAAAATAAAAAGTTTCTCTTACATTTAGTTTACTTCTCAAAATGTACAGGTAGTGCTCTGAATTTACAGGGGTAGAGGTTCGACCTCTTTCGACCATGGCTCAGGCCGGAATCTAAAAAAAAACTAAGGAGGCAAGGGGCCTCTGCCCCCTCCTCGCAGCGAGGCTGCTAACAAGGGAGTCATAATGAAGTGCTATGATGAAGTGACTTAATGAAGTGCTCTAATTTTACAAATACATGTAAACATGTATAACATGTTCCAAATAAAAATTTAAAAAATAAAAATAAAAACTAATCGTATATTTTTGCCGAATCTTCATTCTGAAGGCGATATCATTTCGTAATAGTACACATAAGTACAAATTAAGTACACGACTGAGTACGTATTAATTTTGGTTCATTACAATTACGATTACAATTATGGATTACTTCACATTCGCTTATGATTGTCCATTACAGTTCTATTAAAGTACATTCTTACATTATAAATTAAATCATTACATTTAATTACAGTTTCATTGAAGTACATTACAAGTTATTATTAATTACAGTTTCATTAAAGTACATTACGTCGTTTACCATTCTTAGTGTTTTTATATATTTATATATGGTTATAATATATGGTTATACTATATGGTTATACTATATGGTTATTATATTTGGTTATTAGTACAACACAAGTACATGAGCACATACGAGATAATTTATTTACGAAATAATATATTATAATATGTTATAAATTTGAAATCAGAGCGAACGGAGGTATTTATCTTAGAAGCGTTCGATTCTGTCGTAGTGAGCGGAATTTGATAACTTACTAAGCATTTATGAATATCTTGAGGGGTGAACGCACTTAAAAATAAAAAATAAAAATGAAAAAAATAATACGAGAACGTATTTTTGCGTTTTCGAACGAAGGCATGAAGTTTTGCATTTCATGAGAAAAAATGAATATTTAATAAAATTGACGTACGATAATGGTCAAGATAAGATATGGACGTATGGGGGTCGAATAATAGTTATATTTATACTACATAACATATAAATAATGACTTCTATAGAGTGTTTAGTCCTTAGTATGATGTTAAAGAATTTTCATACATTGAATACTAGATATATGATGAAGGGAAATAAATGACGGGAAAATGTGACGTCATAGTTATTGAATTTTTACGTATAGTACAAATCATTATTAGGAAGATTTACAAGAACGAATTAGAGACAAAGAGTGGGTAGTAATGACTAAGAAGTACAACTACGGGTTCCAATCCTGTTACATGCAATGTGTATGCATAATCTAGGGTCGAGGGTGAGATGGAAGACAATCATAATTAATTATAATAAATTCTATAACAATGAAAAATGGAAAATAGATACGACTAAACCATAGATATGGTAGATCGTAGGGTTGTGACACGAACAAAAATAGGAAGCTACAAGTAAAATTATTATCCAAACTCGCGTTAAGCGATTTTGGTTCTTATGTAAAAATGAATATTAATTATTCATTGTTCATTTTTCATTACTCTCCCCTTTAAAAATGATATTTATACAACAATCTAATAGGGTACAATTAATACAATAGAATTAAGAGAATAACATCCTAACTAATTCAAGTTAATGACGAATTTTTCTTTACAATACAAATTTTATACAGAACGATTTCGCGTGATTGAGTACAATGCAGAGTAATCAAATTTTTAAAATGACACTTGCTTACAAAATATTAAAAAAATTCAAAGATTAATACTTTAATTTTGTGTAAAAAGAATAAAAGGATTAATACGTTAATTTAGTCAAACAATGAAGTTAGACAAAGAATGATATTGTTAAATTTTTAACAAATTTTTTTTTTTTTTTTTGTGGGAAGAATTACATACAAAATAAATAGCAGATAAAAGGGAAAACTGTAAATCGTACAATCTGTAAACTAATTTTTATTGACTATTGTAGGTAAAAATAGAATTATGTAATGGATGATGTATAGACCTGTGGTCTAGTGTGTATTTTTGTGTACTAGGTACAAAGTGTGTATCTTACAATTTCGAGGGACAGATTAGCTGAGAGGATTGTTAAATTAACTGAATAGATGCATAAGCAAGATATATTAGAAAGCAAAAATGATTAAGATTAAATTACATAGTTAGCACTAACGCGTAATGAAATAGTTTATTTTGATATCCAATGATTTTAGCATAAGGTCTGTATATATAGTGTATATAGTGTGCATACATGCATTTTTATTGACTGTTGTAGGTACAAATCGAATTACGTAGTGGATGATGTATAGACCTGTGGTCAAATGTGTATTTATGTTTATTGGGTACAGATTGTAGTGGTTGGTGATACGTTTAAAAGGAGAAAGGGGATTTATAGTTGAATAGTTGAAATTATACGTCAGTGTGCAGATGTATCTATAAATATTGGTAAGAAGCATCTGTAGATGAGTGAGTCGGTACAATAGTATGTAGAATATGAGAGTAATTTGTTCATCCCGTGAAGAACTAGATCATTAGGGGTCATTGGTGGATTAGGATTATATATTTATATATATATATATATATATATACTTTAAGGAACAGATAAAATAACTTAATAAGTGTATGAGCGAGAATTTATATATAGTAAGCAATAATTATGATGTATTATAATGATGATGTTTGCATACGAGTTTTAATGCAAAAGTGACTGGAGGGAATATGTGTCAAAAGTAATAAAATTCAATTAGGATTATAGATTTTACATAATCAGTTACACGTATAAGGTAATTAAAAAAACGAACTTAGAGGAACCTACAATTAATGAAAGTAAATCTCACGGTTTTAAAATTGAATTTCGACACAATTAAATTCGACTACTAAAATTCATAGCCATATACTGTAGTAGTATGTCAATTTGACTATAATTTTCGTTTGATACCTTACAAATGGTACAATAACAATTTAAGGACAGTTACTCACGATTAATTGAACAAAAGAAAATTAAAAATGCAAATTAAAAATATGAATCAATTATGCATTTTAATGAGCTAAACATAATTTTATAATACTCTTAAAAATAAAAGTAAATCGAACCTTAGATGAGTTTCGGCCAAGAATAAAAAAGTTATTGAAATGGAAGGAAAGCATTTCGAACAATCTTTTCTTTTAATAATTTCAGGTAAATTTTACATTAAAAATTATTTTTATATAATAAAAAAAATATTGAAAAGGTTTAATAATTTTTGCATGTTAAGTAGAAAAATCATACTCTTTCGTTGAATGTTGATAGAATTTGAATTATTTGATTTTTTGACACACAATTAATTAAATTCGACCAACACAATTACTCAGTATTCATCGAATAAAAAAAATATAAAAAATATAAAAATTGAAAATAGAAATCAATTATAAACTATAATGAACTAAACATATACTGTAATATAAAAAAACACTTAACCTAAATTGAGGTTATGTTCCATCGTACCAAAGAGGAATTAACCATGGTTGAACCATTTCTCTGGTTGACACGGTTCAACTGGGGTTGGGGGTGTTAAAATAAAATAAAATAAAAAGACAAAGTTTGGAGTACGACATTCGGGGGAATTGAGTGACTAAGCGGGGGGTATAAGTCTGAAATTGACAATTACATCTTTTCGTGAGCACTTTGCTCTTTAAAAAAAAGATTGCTTGTCACACTACTTAGAACAAAAATTAAAAGAGTTGAAACAAAACGGAGGGACGGCATGTTCCTCATATACATTACAATAATTACCAAAATCGTTACAACCTTTGTAAAAACGGTTTTGTTACAAACAATAAAATTTGTCATTTTACCTATATATTTATATACGCAACAATGGCATGAAAAGAAAAGACAAAACGGTCAATTTCCTTCTCACAAACAAAAAAAAGGTTAACTAAAGACGCAACCGGGTCAATTCAGGTTGAATTAAATTCTTAGATTACATTTTCTTAAATTAAATTCTCTTAACTTACAAAGAAAAAGTTGAATTCAATTGACTGCATTGAAATGACTTGGGACTTTAAACTCTGACTTGGAATAAAACTCTCTGACTTGAAATAAAACTCTCTGACTTGGAATAAAACTCTCTGACTTGGAATAAAACTCTCTGACTTGAACTCTATCAAGTATTCTGAAACTGAAAATGAAACTGACTTGAACTCTTATCAAGTAGTATCTTGAAACTGAAAATGAAACTGACTTGAACTCTTATCAAGTAGTATCTTGAAACTGAAAATGAAACTGACTTGAACTCTTATCAAGTAGTATCTTGAAACTGAAAATGAAACTGACTTGAACTCTTATCAAGTAGTATCTTGAAACTGAAAATGAAACTGACTTGAACTCTTATCAAGTAGTATCTTGAAACTGAAAATGAAACTGACTTGAACTCTTATCAAGTAGTATCTTGAAACTGAAAATGAAACTGACTTGAACTCTTATCAAGTAGTATCTTGAAACTGAAAATGAAACTGACTTGAACTCTTATCAAGTAGTATCTTGAAACTGAAAATGTCTAACTTGAACGCTTGTCAAGTATCGTGAAACTTAAACTGACTTGCACTTGAACTGCTATCAAGTGAAGATTAACTGAAAACGGAAAATGACTGCACTTGATCTTTATCAAGTGGAGACTATTAACCTCTGGGGTTTGGTTGACCCTCTTGGTGCAACCTTCTGACGTCAAAAAATGACTTCAAAAAATGACTTCAAGTATCTCTCTAAATCTGTAAACTCTCTGTAAACTCTCTGTAAACTCTCTGTAAACTCTCTCTCTTTCTTAATTTGCAAGTCAATTCAATTCAATAGTTTGAAAAAAATTGCAAACAAAAATAAAAAATGTAAACAACATTTCACTCGAATGTACACGAAGGTACGATACTATTATCTTTGATACATAAAATAAAATTATTCTATACTGAATATAACAGTGAAAATAACTGAAATTAACTCTCTGAAATTAACTCTCTCTGAAATTAACTCTCTTTGAAATTAACTCTCTTTGAAATTAACTCTCTTTGAAATTAACTCTCTTGAAATTAACTCTCTTGAAATTAACTCTCTTGAAATTAACTATCTGTTACAATTAACTCTCTGTGACAATTAACTTCTGTGAAAATTACTGTTTCACTAAAAAAAAGTGTATCACTGGTGTCTGAAGTGTTCACTGTGTTTTGTGTTAATTCTTGCTCCATATTAAATATTAACTGTTAATAATACGGACTTTTCAAGTGTTTATAAATTACTTAAAAAACAAACTGTGTACTTAACAAAATTTTCCACGGGCGAAATCCTCAGAGACGTGTCCTGAAGACGTCTTCCTGGCTACTTCTTCTTGGATGAAAACTAGGCGTGGAGAACTTGGAGTCGTGACACACCGGTTCAAGGGTGGATGTTACGAACTAGAAGTCGTCACACGCCGGTCAACTGGTTTTATCCTGATGCAGGGTAATTTCTATCTTGGCCAAAGAGTGGCCTCTTGTTAAAATCTTCTTGTTAAAATCTTCTTGTTAAAATCTTCTTGTTAAAATCTTCTTGTTAAAATCTTCTTCATAAAATCTTCTTAAAATCTTCTTCTTAAAATCTTTTTCTTATCCTGGGGCAGGGTCGCCAGACTGGTAACCCCTCCGTCTATGGCCCTGAGTCGGTTCGGAATCGACGGGGGGTTCTGGTTAGGCAGCAACGGATATTTCTTCTATAACATTCTAATTCTTTTCGGTCGCCTCTTGTTAAACTCTTGGCTACAGACTCGCCAGACTGTTATGCCAATATCTTCTATGGTGCTTGGGTTGTCTCTTAATTTGGGCAAAGGGTCGCCAATTTTTAATTCTTCTCTTTCTATAATACTCTGATACTTTCTCTTGGTACTAAACTTATCGATTTTTCTTTTATAACTTATCGACTTTACTGACTAAGTTCTTCTGAAGAGAGCACGGCTCGAAGGGGAAAATAAAAAGTTTCTCTTACATTTAGTTTACTTCTCAAAATGTACAGGTAGTGCTCTGAATTTACAGGGGTAGAGGTTCGACCTCTTTCGACCATGGCTCAGGCCGGAATCTAAAAAAAACTAAGGAGGCAAGGGGCCTCTGCCCCCTCCTCGCAGCGAGGCTGCTACAAGGGAGTCATAATGAGTGCTATGATGAAGTGACTTAATGAAGTGCTCTAATTTTACAAACAATGTATAATAAACCTAAATGTTGGGGGACGGAAGTTGAAGGTTAAGTTCCCCCCTTTTAAACACATGATCAGATGTTTGAAAGATTCCAATAAAATAAAAAAAATAAAAATAAAAACTAATCGTATATTTTTGCCGAATCTTCATTCTGAAGGCGATATCATTTCGTAATAGTACACTAAGTACAAATTAATACACGACTGAGTACGTATTAATTTTGGTTCATTACAATTACGATTACAATTATGGATTACTTCACATTCGCTTATGATTGTCCATTACAGTTCTATTAAAGTACATTCTTACATTATAATTAAATCATTACATTTAATTACAGTTTCATTGAAGTACATTACAAGTTATTATTATTACAGTTTCATTAAAGTACATTACGTCGTTTACCATTCTTAGTGTTTTTATATATTTAATATATGGTTATAATATATGGTTATACTAGGATTATACTATATGGTTATACTAGATGGTTATACTATATGGTTATTATATTTGGTTATTAGTACAACACAATTACATGAGCACATACGAGATAATTTATTCACGAAATAATGTTATAATATGTATAATTGAATCAGAGCGAACGGAGGTATTTATCTTAGAAGCGTTCGATTCTGTCGTATTGAGCGGGAATTTGATAACTTACTAAGCATTTATGAATATCTTGAGGGGTGAACGCACTTAAAAATAAAAAATAAAAATGACAAAAATAATACGAGAACGTATTTTTGCGTTTCGAACGAAGGCATGAGTTTTGCATTTCATGAGAAAAAATGAATATTTAATAAAAGTGACATACGATAATGGTCAAGATAAGATATGACGTATGGGGGGGAGATATGGTCGAATAATAGTTATATTTATACTACGTAACATATAAATAATGACTTCTATAGAGTTTTAGTCCTTAAGATGATGTTAAAGAATTTTCATACATTGAATACTAGATATATGATGAAGGAAATAAATGACGGGAAAATGTGACATCATAGTTATTGAATTTTAGTATAGTACAAATCTTATTAGGAAGATTTACAAGAACGAATTAGAGACAAAGAGTGGGTAGTAATGACTAAGAAGTACAACTAGGGTTCAATCCTGTTACATGCAATGTGTATGCATAATCTAGGGTCGGGGGAAGGACAATCATAATTAATTATAATAAATTCTATAACAAAGAAAAATGGAAAATAGATACGACTAAACCGTAGATATGGTAGATCGTAGGGTTGTGACACGAACAAAAATAGGAAGCTACAAGTAAAATTATTATCCAACTCGCGTTAAGCGATTTTGGTTCTTATGTAAAAATGAATATTAATTATTCATTGTTCATTTTTTACATATATAAATATTATATATATATATATAAGATATATATATATATAATATATATATAATATATGTAAAAAGTGAACAATGACAATTCCTACACCATCATTATATGGATTCATTGTCCATTTTACATAAGAAGCCAAAATCGCAGAAGCGAGTTTGGATAGAATTTCGATTTGTAATAATGACTTATGCCACTATGACGTCATAAAATAACTTTATTCTCTTTACGTTTCCACTCTGTCTCTAATTTGTTCTTGTAAATCTTCCTAACAATGATTCGTACTATACGTAAAAATTCAATAACTATGACGTCACATTTTCCCTTCATCATATATCTAGTATCCAATGTATGAAAATTTATATATCATCATAATAAAAACTGTACACCCTATAGAATCATTATTTATGTTATGTAGT
>JAJOZX010022298.1:0-24324 GCA_023014485.1 Bathynomus jamesi
ATTTTCAAAATCGTTAATAACATCGATAACGTAAATTTTGACAAATTGTTCACTTTCGATAATAGTAATACTCGCAATAACGGATTTAAGTTGCGTGGCAGACGTTTCATTACTAATATCGCTAAAAACTTCTTTACGTTTAAAGTAATTGATAAATGGAATAATCTTCCCGCGTCAGTCGTTCATTCTACCAGCGTTAATATGTTTAAGAACCGTCTTGACAGACATTTTAAAAATATTAACGTTGTTTAAAATTAAAAAAGAAAGTTAACAACAGGAGCTCTGGTGGTGGTGCTCGAGGATGAGTCTGTTGACGATGAATGCCAGCTTGTGACATGCCAGCGTGTGATGCCAGCAATAAAATTATTAAAAAAAAAAAAAAAAATTAGACAACATGAACGTAGATGTAGCTCGTAAAGTAAACTAACCCACTTTTTGTGGCCGGCGGATGATGATGGTGAATCTTTTTTCTCTTTTTCTGAATGAATGTTAACCCACGAGTGATAGGTGTTGCTTCTTACTTAACCCCTTATTCTCTTCTCTTCTCTTAACCCCCTACTCTTTCCTTTCTCTCGGGCTAACTTTAGAGTGGATCTTAGGGTCTTTGTTAGCCTTAGCTTCTGTAGATCTGTAGATCATCTGACATCATTAGTTCATTATATACATCCTGAGATACATTTGCAGGTGCTTCGTCGTATGGATCCAATTCAGATGTTGACTAAAAGCGAGCTAATGCAGGACTGAGGACCTATGACAGGTAGACCTCTTTTTAAATACAAGCTAAAATGGAAAGTGGGAGTTTAATTTTTTAGACTGGGCCTATAAGTCGACTCCCTACTTTAGGGACATAATTTTAAGCTTAAAATACCGACTTATACGCCCAATATACGGTACAAATAATTACAGTGTTGCCTATGACTTGGCTTAAATTCAAGGTTCATACCCCAACCCTTAGATCAATGACGGCAAGAAACTGTCGTTGATATAAGGTATAAGGTGGTTTAATATTACAGATTTATAGTCCAGTTCGTAACTCAATAACTTAACCCTCAGCAGGTAGGGTGGGGTCAGAATGATCCACGTCGATTTTTCATGCTTGGTAAACCGCTCTTCCAGCTGGGCTGTCGCCATCACGCTATGGAGCTCATCGTGGGGGCAGTGGTCATCACCGCGTTTGGAAGAATCACAGCACCAACTGAACCTTTGTTCCAGTATCTGAGGAGAAGGTGAATTTCAAGTCTAAGGCGCATTTGTTTTCTCCAATGATTTTTTGCCTTCAGAGCAATTGAGATATCAGCGTCCTTCTACTAATGATGTTAATAGCAGACGAAAAGGGAAACTTCAGTCGTTTTCATGCAATATTTTCATAACTCCCCTTTCAGGTGGGACAAGCTCGACCTCTCGACTTATCGCGAGCTAGAGATCGAGCATTTGGCGGAGGTGACGTGGCTGATGGAGCTCCGAGATGAGGCAGTCAAGTTCCTCGGCACCGCTTCTAGTCTTGTCAGAGAAGACTACCGAGAAGTGGCGGAGATTACACTCCTGGTACTCGGGGCCCAGCCACGTCGTGGCACACACTTCATGCGCCCAGGAGCCTACCATCATGCGAGGTGGATGGCCAAGGTTGGTATTTTGAATTAGAAGTTAAATATTGTATTGTCTTCTGCAAACAGCCATTTGAAGTCCCTACCAGAAAAAAATAAGATAAATAATTTACCATTAAACAAACTTATATGGAGTGGTATCGGTATTTATACATCACAGTGCGTATTCGTTTCAGATCATCTACTACACGAAGCTCCTGATGTTCAGCGGTCAGCTGGAGTTCGACGACGAGCTGGTACAGAAACTTCAGAGAGTGGTACTATTTACTGCACTCCTCTACGCACCTGCCTGGCTGGCGGCTCCTGTCGCAGCTGATGCCCCGCTGAATGACCTTGTGTTGTACCAGCGTCTTCTGCAGTACAGGGCTGTGGATCGCGAGATTGCAGAGGCTTCACTGGCAGTGATCAGGCGGCACTTGTGGTATCTGAGGCCTCAGACCGTCGTTTTCGCCCTCTGCAGTGACAAAGTGGAAGACACTGTGAAGCAAGAGATGGCAAAGAAGCTGTGCCGCCTCGCTGTGCCCGAGGACTTCACGTATGACAACGTCTCGATTGATGACACGACGCGCCTTCCGGACCTGATCGATGAGTCATCGTGGTTCGTGTTCACAGGCCTGCAGGTGTGCGCGTCTACGTGGCTCACTCTGCCGGTGAATAAGTGGGATCAAGATAAGAACTACTGTGATCTGAAGAATGTCATCTCGCATCTGAAAGTTACCAACGACGTGGCAGAGAGAGGGATAAAACTGATAGAAGATTACGCGAACACTGTCACAAAAGACGAGTCACAGCTGCAGGGTCTTCTTCAGCTCGTGGAAAAGAGCCGGAAAGAACTCGGTGACTTCAAGAAGTCGTCACTTGCCAAGATGACGTAGCGCAGAGGGAAAGGGAGTTAGCAGAGAGAGTACATGGCGCACGCCTTAAGATGACGTGTGTTCTAACCACGATTCATACAGTTTTTGAACCTAGTTAGGGGCACCGGAGTAAGTGCCTTTAGTGATATCGGTAAACCGTTTTAATACAAAATACACTTGACCTTTCCTTATTCGTTTTATCTTATCCTAAAAAGCAGACAATGGCAGACAGCATATGGAGGTACGGGGACAAATACGGTATTTTAAATTTTAATGCTATCTCAAGGTGAGTATAACTTCTAAACCACTTGTCCTATCAACTTGGTAAGTATCTGAGAGGATTTCTTTCACTGAGAGGATTCAGAAAATATGGTCATTTGATGATTTATCTTTATTTAGTAAAAATTGTCAATTTGGCCAAATTTCCAAAATTTAAATTTCAAGTTCGATGCGCGACCCCTAAATATTGATCGATTTGGGTAAAAATGGTGTCAGTGTACTTCCACTGAACCAAATCATGGGAAAACTTTGACCAGCTATAATTTTTTAAAAAAAGTGAAAAGTGATCCACCCTAGTGAACATGTCCGACGGGAATTGATGGCTAAACGTTTCCATTTTCTAACAGCACAGTGATTCATATAAGAAGAGTTGTAAGGGTAAACTACCCATTCGGCTACGGAAGCTATTTTTGTTATGCAGGAAGGAGGGGCCAAGGGCAAATGCTCGCAAAAGCCCCACCCGATAGAAGAAGAAGAGAGTCAAAAGCAAGGTCCAGAGTTAGTTTTCGAGATGCCTAGACACTCTGTGTTTGAAACATGGGAGGTCATAGACAGGAGGAAAGATGGATTGAGGAAGATTGTTCCAGAGTTCACCGGTTGACTAGATGAAAGACTGAAAATACCGATTAACCCTTGTATTAGATAGTTGGACAGAAAAGGAATGAGAAAGTGTAGAAAGTCTGGTACTGCGTGCTCTCCTTAAAGAAGGAGGCATGCAGTTAGACAGTTCATAAGAGCAATGTCCGTTATAATAGCGATAGTAAAAAGAGAATGAGGCAACATTACGGCGAAGAGAAAGAGATTGAAGACAATCAGTAAGAGGCGGGGAATTGATGAGACGAAAAGCCTTTGATTCCACCCGGTCAAGTACGGCTGTGTGGGTTGAGCCACCCCACACATGGGAAGCATACTCCATACAGGGGCGAACAAGACCCCTGTAAAGAAACAGCAACTGAGTGTGGGTGAAGAAACTGCAGAGGCGGTACAGCACACCTAACCTCTTAGAAGTTGTTTTAGAAAGAGAGTATATGTGATCTTTCGAGGAAAGACCACGAGAAAAGGAAACGCCAAGAATGTTAAGAGAAGAAGAAGGATTGAGTTGTGTGTTGTTGAAGGTAAGGGGATAGTTGTGTAGAAGATTGTGACGAATAGAGTGGTGAGGAACTGAGTTTTTGAGGCATTGAAAGCCACAAGGCTTTCTCTGCCCCAATCAGATATAGTAAAAAGATCAGAAGTCAGGTGTACCATAGCCGTCCTACGCGAATCATGGAGTGACTGCTGTGAGGGACGCTTTGGGAAGCGGGTGAAGAAGCGAAGGGTGGAATCATCGGCATAGGAGTGAATAGGACAGGAAGTGTGAATTAAGGGATCATTAATAAATTGAAGGAAAAGAGTGGGTGACAGGACAGAACTCTGAGGAACACCACAGATAGAAGGATAGAAACTGAAGGAGGGCAGTTTCGAAATTAAGGATTTGTGCCAGACTCTATCAAAAGCTTTTGATATGTCCAGCGCAATAGCAAACGTTCCACCGAAATCCCGAAAGGAGGATGACCAAGAGTCAGAGATATATACAAGAAGATCGCCAATAGAGCGTCCCTTGCGGAATCCATACTGACGATCTGAAAGTGAAACTTCACTTTCGTCGTGATACAGTATGATACACAAACCTTTAATCGTGTACCGCGGTGCGAGGTACCAACGCTGTAAGGTACCAACGCCTTAAGGTTCTATAATCAGGGCTTAATACAGTTGAAGATGTAATGGCTGGAGCTAAACCTAAAGAAGCTCTATAAAGATATTTGCGTTGTACGCGTGATGAGATTATTGACGACGCTTAAAAATGTCAAAAGGAAAATAAGTGGAAAAAGGTTAAAGAAAACAGAAGTACAGGAAAAGTGAAACGTCTTGTGAAGAAGAAAAAAATACTCCGCCTCGAGGCGTTAAACGTAAAAGAAAGACTTAAAAAATTAAAGAGATGTTCTAAACGTATGAAGTCTACGGTTGACTTCTTTAACTAATATAAACCCAAGTTTTGCACAGTTGGAGCTCATGGGTATTTGTAGTGCTGTAGTGAGAAGTGGGCTTCGGTAACACTGGTCAACAAATTTTACCTTTTTTTTTTTGGCTTCTTTGACGATAAAATTTCAACCCTGATTACAAATATGACCTTCAGATTTTTGTATCCTGCAGGGTTCTTGAGAAAACTAAGAATTAAGTTTTACGCAAATGTATACAAAACTGCATATGTTGTATTACATAGGACGTGCTCCAACTTTATAGTAACCATATCTAAAATTTCTGTCGACGACTCGCATTTATAGGCGACATTTGGGGGCTTCCATGATTACTGTTGTCTAGCAGTAGTCAGCCAGCATCGTTGGGTCCCACCTGCATTGGTACCGTTTCTCCATTGCGGAAATGTCCTGGTGAAATATTTCCTCATGTTCGTCACTGCCGTCACCAAGGTTGGTCCGAAAAAAGTTCAAATGGGGGTGCAGGAAATGTACCTTTAAGGATATATTGCACCCCATTAACCTAAACACTTCAAGCATCTCAACCAACTACACGTAGTTCGGTGCCTTCTTCTTATCTAAAAAGTTCTTGACGACTGCTTTAAAGGTTTCCCATGCAACCTTCTTGGTTCCGTCTAGGACTTCATCAAACGGCTGTCACTCATAATTTCTCTAATCTGTGGACCAACAAAAACACCTTTTATCTTCGCCTCACTTATTTGCGGAAACTTCTGTTTTAAGTATCGAAATCCTTCACCTGCCCTGTTCATCGCTTTCACGAAGTTTTTCATTAGTCCGAGCTTAATGTGAAAAGGTGGCAAGTATATCTTCTTGGGATCAACCAGATGTTTATGTGCGATGCTCATTTGCCCAGGAACTAAAGCTTGATAAAGAGGCCACGCCTTAATTACATAATGAGAATCTCTGGCCCGACTATCCCACTCACAAAGAAAGCAGCAGTACTTTGTATATCCCAGCTGCATGCCAAGAAGAAACGCTACGACTTTTAAATCGCCACAGATGTGCTAGTTGTATTTATTGTCCTCTGTGTAATTCAAAACAAGCTCCATATTTTTATATAACTCTTTCATATGAACAGCATATCCGACTGGAATTGATGGATAAACGTTTCCATTATGGACAGCACAGCCTTCAGACTTAACCATCACCTTGCTAACAAGCAACACAAAAGAATACCAGATAACTCCACAGATTACACTAAACAACACCAACATTCCACACATTCACAGGACCAAACTACTTGGGGTCACATACAACACATTATCTTTTGCAAACCACATTCAGAACATTAAAAACAAATGTACGTCAAGACTTAACACGCTTAGGGTACTAACAGGCACAAACTTTGGACACCAGCAGGAAACAACATCACTCATACACAAACAATATATTCGCTCAGTTATGGACTATGCTAGCCCATGCTGGACACCCATTATCTCAAACACACACATAAACACCTTACAGACAAGACAAAACAACGCACTTCGTATCATTACAGGATGTACTCAAACAACACCAATAGAACACCTGCACACAGAAACAAAAATACTGAAAGTTAGGGAACATTTAGACATGAGAGGAACACAATTCATGGCAGCAGCGACAGCTAACCCACAACACCCTTGCTACTACATGTACAATCATGCACCAACACCTCGCACCATTAAGGTAACACCAGAGAGACATTATAACCAAATACTCTATTCCATACCACGCCCCACAGACATCACACAGTACAGAAAACATACACACACACACCTAACCCACAAAGCACTGACACGACTCCGACCGAATGCGGTCCTAGGTGCGAAGCCTCCACCTATTGACAGGTCAGAGACCACCCTGAGCAGATCGGATCGAATTAACTTAGCACGAATCCGATGTGGACATTACCCCAACTTACAGACATATTAACACAGACTAGACAACTTCACAGGCGACACCTGCCACCTGTGCCAGGACACACCACAAACAATTGAACACAATATGACAGACTGTACCGCTCTAGCACAACAACGAACACAACACAACATCACTAGTGCGCTGAACCTCTGGTCCATTCCGAGGAGGGCGATCGGTTACCTGCGTGCCGCTGGCTTGCTCGATCAGGGTGGGCTGGTCGACTAATCAACAACAACACCAACAACAACTTAATTTGGATGAGTCAGTGAACAGTCGCCATTCTTCTAGTTAGTAACTTCAACTTAGTGGTGGATGTAGACGGCCGCCCTGAACGTTTTGCGTCGGCGGCATTTGTTCGGCCATTTTTTTAACATTTCGATCCATTCGAACACTCTCCGCTGTGGAAAAACTTGATCACCATACTATACGGATAATCTTCTGTGAATTTCAGCCCCTTTTACGCCCCCAACATACAAGAAACGAACGACAACACGCTGCTCTTCTTTGGTGCAAGTCGAAAGTGGTGCGGCCATGTTTACAGCGCGATTACAACTGAACAACTGAGTGTCAAGGTCTCAATCCCACGAAGCAGCGATCTGTACGCTCAGTGACTGCAGCGCCAACGGTCAGCAGTGTAGACAATTCTGGAAAAAAAAAGAGACAAATTGCGGATACTTTTTGACTTACCCTCGTACTATTACGATTCGCTTGGAAGGTCTCCTTTTCAAGTATAGCCAAATTCTTAAAACAATTACAAATTGCGATCATTGTATGCAATCTATACCCCAACAAAGTGTCTTCACTAATGTATGTCTATGTGGTCAATATTGTTTGCTCTTTCTATTTCACATATCAAGAGGTATTCTTATGAGTTTTTTTTTTTTAATTTTCGGTAAATGCGATTCACGCCAAAAAGATGAATTTCTATGTAATGAAATAGATGTTCTTTTTCGATTTGTGGCTAAAAAGAAACTGTATATTGATAACATTAATGACTGTCATTATATTTCTTGTGTAGTTTGCAAACTTTGTGTAGAGTTATTAGTTGTTAAGGTTAAAAGTGCAGGTTTAATATCTGCGTATACTTGAAATGTTAATGTAACCTTAAAAAATATAATCGTAAAAGTTGTATCTCCTGTATTTGCATTCTATGTAATGAATTAACGAATATACTCTTTTAAGATATATTTCTGCGTAATTTAATAAACGGGATCAAGTAAAGATAATCCCTCCCAGGTCACACTAGTAAAGCAAATCCCTCCCAAAAATGACCAAGTAAAGATAATCCCTCCCAGAAAGTAAAGTAAAGTGAAGCAGTCTGACATAAGGATAAAATTTAAGAAAATTTTTTTTAAAAATGATTTATTTGAAAACAAAATTTATTAAAATTCATTTATTACAATGGATCAAGTAAAGATAAGCACCCCCAACCTTTTTTAGTTAGCTTTATAAGGCTAACTAACGAAAATATCACGACTTAACCTAACCAATCGTTAGGTCAACTGTACGCCCTTGACGATTGGTTAGGTTAGGTCGTGATATTTTCGTTAGTTAGCCTTATAAAGCTAACTAAAAAAGGTTGGGGGTGCTTAACTTTACTTGATCCAAAGACTTTAATTAAAGCGGTATTGCGGTATTGCGGTAAAGCGGTATTACCAACTTTACCAAGTAAAGATGATCCCTCCCAAAAAATGATCAAGTAAAGATAGTCCCTCCTTTTTCTGTTGGGAGGGATTATCTTTACTTGATCCAATAAACGAATATCTATCTTCGTGTATTATTATTTTTAGAACCTAAATAAAAATTAGCAAGATCTTTGTATTACAACAAATCGGCTATGCAATACGGTAACCGTCCACCCTGCCCTCAATATGGAAGCTGCCATGCCTGCTATACCTGCCATAATTTAAAGCCATGCCATCTGCATATACTTTTTCTAAGTGAGGCCAAGCATCCCTGCTACATCAGTGAAAAATAAAAAGATTATATAGTTCGGGAAAAAATAGTTGAAAAAAAGTGTTTACACTGTGTTTCCCTTCATCGTTCTCACCACTTTTTTTCCCTTATCAGATTCCCCACCCCCTTCACCTTTATCATCTCCCATTCAGAGGGACTTTTGCGTGAATCACGCTGGCACGATTTATCATTAGTCAGCATCATATATATATTCATACACGTGTATAATTAGGCCATGCGTACTTTTTATTTTTCCCTTATCAGGCTCCCTCTTCACGATTCTCATTCCCTCATCACACTGATATATATATATATATATATATATTATTTTATTATATTTATTGATATGAAATTTTTTTGATGATCGTTAAAGTCCATATTTATATTACTGATGTGTCATCCTATACTTATAGTTCATATTTATATTTATTAACTTTGAAAATTTTGTACTTTATTTTGATGGCCGCTAAAGTCCTTATTAACGATGATATACACGCATATATATATATATATATATATATATATATATATATATATATATATATATATTCTAATTTTTATAGCGGTTGTCGCTAAAGTGTCGTGGCCACTAAAGTTTCCAGTATGACGTCACACGCATGTGTGTATATATTTATTTCTTATTTTATATTTATTTTTATCTTTATACTCTCTCATCAGAACCATCCCCCGCTCCTTCCCCCATAACTTCATTCCCCATCCTTACGTTCAGGTTTCATGTTTACTCAGGTCAAACCATTGTTTACTTTTATCATTCCTATTCTTTACACAGCTGTGGTACCCTCCTCCTCCCCTTTCCCTACTTTTACTCTTTTGCCTTTTTCTCCCTTAGGCTATTCTCTTCTAACGCTTATCTCATTGCTCTTGACACTTATCAAACTCTTTGCTTACACTTATCAAACCTATTGTTTGCACAGATGCGCTTAAAATTTTGCTATTTTCTCCTTTTTCCCTCTTTTACCCTTTTATTTTCCCTCGTTTCCTATCATCTCTACTTTCAATTTCCATTCATTTTCCCTTTTTTCCCTCACTTGGAACTGGCACCCATACCCTACCTACCCCCACTCTCCTTAGTGGGTTGGGGCGTCGCCCCTCCCCATTACTCTCCCTATCTTCCTCCTTCTCCTCGTCCTCCCACTTGGCATTTTTGCTCCCATACTATTCCTATTTCCCTCCAAACCAACAAAATTAAGCGATGTTGGGTCTGGGTAGTAGTTGAATGGGTGACCGTCCTATGCGTCTAGACCAGTGGTGGCGAACCTTTCTTGCTGGCGAGTCATTTTTGTTACTTTTGATTTAAAAAAAACGAAATTGGGTCACAATAATTTACTTACTTACTATTTTTACTGAGAAACTTGTTGGATTTTAGCTGCTAAAGTTTTGATCCGAGGTTTATATTTAGTTGTCTTTAGTCTCACACATGCAGAACTCATATCTGTGCCAAGGCGATTCCTAGTGATGGATTTGACGAAATTCATGGAGGAAAACGACTTTTCACACGAATAAGATGAACCAAACATTGTTAGCAGAACTAATGATAGCTTTTTCATTGCTGCAAAATAATTTGGTAAAGAGTTCCATTCTGCAAGAATAAGATTCTCTACTCTTTCTATTGACTGTTGTTCTCTAGTTACACCCAAAATTGACGACTCCAATTCCTTTTCTTGTAACTTCAGAGTAAGATCAATAAATTTAGTCTTCCATACTGCATTTTCTTGGAAGTCAACTAATTCCATTTCTAAATAACCAATTTCAAGCCAATGAAAAGCTGATAACTGAAGATCTTCAAATTAAATAGTATGGGGGAATTGGATGAATTGTAAGTTGTCATACATACACACACGTTTTTAAACGTATACTATACTTTTAAAAACGTTTCAATGTTTATCAGCTGTTTATTTCAGTGGGAGAATAAAATAATTTTAAAACTGTAAGGCAGAAAATATTAAAAAGTAGTCATATTTTATTTAAATAAGAGCTCGTGAGTCACTAAAAATTGCCTAGACATATCACTGGTCTAGACGATGCAGTAACCCGTGGTTCGGATCCCCCCTAAAGTTGTGGGGTCCACTCCATCATATGCCCTCAGATGTTGCAAAGGGGGTTAAAGCGTTAAACAACCCCAAAATCTGCATTTATCCCCCGAAATTATTTTATGTTTTGCTTCTGCCCATTTAACCAACGAACTTCGAATGAACATGACACTTTCAATAAAATTTAATACCTACCACGAATGTCTTTTACAAGAGTTTCTATTTGAACAGCACGAGTGTTCGTAGACGTAGAACTAGGGGTGTACAATTCCAGAAAGAATGAAGTCAACTCCAGAATCGATTCCCGCCTCTGGAAATGGATGGAATCGACTCTCATTTGATTCCCATTCCATAAACTGAATTAATGTTTCTGCGTTACTCGTACCATACATAGTGAAGTTGAGACATTTGTATAATTAAAGTCACGATGCTTAAAGCTCTGCCTTCGGTTTTAATATAGCCTGGCAAGTCTCAAAACATTTCCTCCACACAGTGAAATGATGATAATTCTTAATTACCAAAAAACACTAAAACATTCACCAACAAAGTTGAGAGCCATTATAACGCTGTCTTCATATGTCGATCGTAGAAAATTGTGTTCTTTATGGATATAATTCATATTTATACTCTTAATAATAATAATTAATAAGAAAATGTAGTTATAGAGTTGTGCGAAAAAGTGAACCCATCCATTACAATCAATTTATATGTCTGTGGCTAGAGAAAATGTTTTCTACCTACATATGACAAGCCTTTTGTATATCCTGCAACACTATCATACCATTCGAAAATAGTGTATACATATAATCGCATATATACACATATATATATATATATATATATATATATATATATATATATGATGAATAAAACCACGAAGGAAAGGAAACACAAAAAGGTGCTCAAGCGCTTTCGTCTAATGACATCCTCAGGAACACTGAAGTACATAACAGGTTACGGCCTATATATAGGTTACAGAAAGAAAAAAAAATAAAAAATAACATACACACAAACATACATATATATATATATACATACATATCTACACACATACATATATATATATATATATATATATACATACATATCTACACACATACATATATATATATATATATATATATATATATATGCAATAAACGGAGAAGTAAAAATAAAAATTAAAAATTAAAAATTAGAGGATTAACAAAGAGGCATACAGATTTGTAAGGAAAAATATCGATTTTTAGCACAAGATCAAATGAATTATAAAAATACAAATTTATACTGGAAATCTGCCCGGGTTGCGGTACGTCGACGATATTTTGTGTATCTGGCCCATGAATCGTGACCTGGATAACTTCCTCCTTCAGTTAAATGATCAAGTCCCCTCCATTAAGTTTACTTTAGAAGTGGAACAAGACAATTCAATCCCATTTTTGGATGTGCGTGTACATAGGGAAAGCCCAGGTTTTAAGTTTAGTATCTATCGGAAAACAACAAACAATTTGTCCTACGTACACTTTTACTCGGGACATGACACCCCCCCTAAGAAGGCCATTTTTTTCATCAATGTTTCTCCGCGCCCTTAGGATCGCCAGTCCAGAATACATCGGTGCCGAATTGGAAAAAATCAACGGTATTGGAAGTGATTTGTGTTATCCATCTGCGTTTATGGAATCTTGTCTCAACAAGGCAAAACGAACTTTCTATCGTGTCAATAATAACACTCGTACTTTGTCAAAAAATATTTTAGTACTTCCATTTTTCCCGGGCTTTTTAGGCATGGCTAATGTACTTAAACTTTTGGATATTAATGTAGTATTTTCATATAACAATATTGTGAAAAATATCATAGTAAAAAATAGCCCTACCAATAATTCAGGCATTATCTATAAAATTGAGTGTAAACAATGTGATTCCTTTTACATAGGTCAGACGGGAAAGGATTTGCACACACGTATAAAACAGCATCAATATTCCGTTAGAACAGGACAGTTGTCCAGTGCTCTTTTTGTCCATTTGTCAGAGTTATCCCACTGTATTGATTGGAATAATGCTTCAGTTTTATTTCATTCTAGCAACATTGTTAATAGAAATATTCTTGAGTCTGCCATTATCCAACTTTCAAATAACTTCAACATAAGCAAAGGTCTTTTTCAACTCGATCCTGTTGTTTTGAATTCCTTCAAAACAAATTTAGATAAAAAGGGTAGGACGCTAAATCTTTGGTAAACTTGTACGCTACTTTATTAACTTTTAATCTTCATTTTATTTTTATATATATCGAAACTTGACTCTAAAAGGCAAAGTGTTAAAACCCGGGCAGATTTCCAGTATAAATTTGTATTTTTATAATTCATTTGATCTTGTGCTAAAAATCGATATTTTTCCTTACAAATCTGTATGCCTCTTTGTTAATCCTCTAATTTTTAATTTTTAATTTTTATTTTTACTTCTCCGTTTATTGCATATATATATATATATATATATATATATATGTATGTGTGTAGATATGTATATATATATATATATATGTATGTTTGTGTGTATGTATGTTATTTATTTATTTATTTTTTCTTTCTGTAACCTATATATAGGCCGTAACCTTTTATGTACTTCAGTGTTCCTGAGGATGTCATTAGACGAAAGCGCTTGAGCACCTTTTTGTGTTTCCTTTCCTTCGTGGTTTTATTCATCATAAATATTTTTCACGTGTTACTTTCGTGAAATAATTTTCATATATATATATATATATATATCGTAAAGAACGACGCTTGTATAGGAGATATTCCGCGCAAGACGAGAGAGAGAAAACGGAACAAATGAAAAAATGAGGTAACCACCTGGGAATCGAACCCGGGATCTTCCGATTGCCGGTCAGACGCGATACCATTACACCATGGACCTCACCCTTCCAAATGCCGTAATTCTTCTACATACTCGCAGAAACCAATGCCCCAAGGGGGCACCTCCCGCATGCCGTAACATTATATACATTCAACTGCAAAGAACACGCAGTATAAATAACGTAAAGAACGACGCTTGTATAGGAGATATTCCGCGCAAGACGAGAGAGAGAAAACGGAACAAATGAAAAAATGAGGTAACCACCTGGGAATCGAACCCGGGATCTTCCGATTGCCGGTCAGACGCGATACCATTACACCATGGACCTCACCCTTCCAAATGCCGTAATTCTTCTACATACTCGCAGAAACCAATGCCCCAAGGGGGCACCTCCGCATGCCGTAACATTATATACATTCAACTGCAAAGAACACGCAGTATAAATAACGTAAAGAACGACGCTTGTATAGGAGATATTCCGCGCAAGACGAGAGAGAGAACGGAACAAATGAAAAAATGAGGTAACCACCTGGGAATCGAACCCGGGATCTTCCGATTGCCGGTCAGACGCGATAACATTACACCATGGACCTCACCCTTCCAAATGCCGTAATTCTTCTACATACTCGCAGAAACCAATGCCCCAAGGGGGCACCTCCCGCATGCCGTAACATTATATACATTCAACTGCAAAGAACACGCAGTATAAATAACGTAAAGAACGACGCTTGTATAGGAGATATTCCGCGCAAGACGAGAGAGAGAAAACGGAACAAATGAAAAAATGAGGTAACCACCTGGGAATCGAACCCGGGATCTTCCGATTGCCGGTCAGACGCGATACCATTACACCATGGACCTCACCCTTCCAAATGCCGTAATTCTTCTACATACTCGCAGAAACCAATGCCCCAAGGGGCACCTCGCATGCCGTAACATTATATACATTCAACTGCAAAGAACACGCAGTATAAATAACGTAAACAACGACGCTTGTATAGGAGATATTCCGCGCAAGACGAGAGAGAGAAAACGGAACAAATGAAAAAATGAGGTAACCACCTGGAACTCGAACCCGGGATCTTCCGATTGCCGGTCAGACGCGATACCATTACACCATGGACCTCACCCTTCCAAATGCCGTAATTCTTCTACATACTCGCAGAAACCAATGCCCCAAGGGGGCACCCCGCATGCCGTAACATTATATACATTCAACTGCAAAGAACACGCAGTATAAAATAACGTAAAGAACGACGCTTGTATAGGAGATATTCCGCGCAAGACGAGAGAGAGAAAACGGAACAAATGAAAAAATGAGGTAACCACCTGGGAATCGAACCGGGATCTTCCGATTGCCGGTCAGACGCGATACATTACACCATGGACCTCACCCTTCCAAATGCCGTAATTCTTCTACATACTCGCAGAAACCAATGCCCCAAGGGGCACCTCCCGCATGCCGTAACATTATATACATTCAACTGCAAAGAACACGCAGTATAAAAACGTAAAGAACGACGCTTGTATAGGAGATATTCCGCGCAAGACGAGAGAGAGTAAACGGAACAAATGAAAAATGAGGTAACCACCTGGGAATCGAACCCGGGATCTTCCGATTGCCGGTCAGACGCGATACCATTACACCATGGACCTCACCTTCCAAATGCCGTAATTCTTCTACATACTCGCAGAAACCAATGCCCCAAGGGGCACCTTCGGCATGCCGTAACATTATATACATTCAACTGCAAAGAACACGCGGTATAAATAACGTAAAGAACGACGCTTGTATAGGAGATATTCCGCGCAAGAACGAGAGAGAGAAAACGGAACAAATGAAAAAATGAGGTAACCACCTGGGAATCGAACCCGGGATCTTCCGATTGCCGGTCAGACGCGATACCATTACACCATGGACCTCACCCTTCCAAATGCCGTAATTTTCTACATACTCGCAGAAACCAATGCCCAAGGGGGCACCTCCCGCATGCCGTAACATTATATACATTCAACTGCAAAGAACACGCAGTATAAATAACGTAAAGAACGACGCTTGTATAGGAGATATTCCGCGAAAGACGAGAGAGAGAAAACGGAACAAATGAAAAAATGAGGTAACCACCTGGGAATCGAACCCGGGATCTTCCGATTGCCGGTCAGACGCGATACCATTACACCATGGACCTCACCCTTCCAAATGCCGTAATTCTTCTACATACTCGCAGAAACCAATGCCCCAAGGGGGCACCTTCGCATGCCGTAACATTATATACATTCAACTGCAAAGAACACGCAGTATAAATAACGTAAAGAACGACGCTTGTATAGGAGATATTCCGCGCAAGACGAGAGAGAGAAAACGGAACAAATGAAAAAATGAGGTAACCACCTGGGAATCGAACCCGGGATCTTCCGATTGCCGGTCAGACGCGATACATTACACCATGGACCTCACCCTTCCAAATGCCTTAATTCTTCTACATACTCGCAGAAACCAATGCCCAAGGGGGACCTCCCGCATGCCGTAACATTATTATACATTCAACTGCAAAGAACACGCAGATAAATAACGTAAAGAACGACGCTTGTATAGAGATATTCCGCGCAAGACGAGAGAGAGAAAACGGAACAAATGAAAAAATGAGGTAACCACCTGGGAATCGAACCGGGATCTTCCGATTGCCGGTTCAGACGCGATACCATTACACCATGGACCTCACCCTTCCAAATGCCGTAATTCTTCTACATACTCGCAGAAACCAATGCCCCAAGGGGGCACCTCCCGCATGCCGTAACATTATATACATTCAACTGCAAAGAACACGCAGTATAAATAACGTAAAGAACGACGCTTGTATAGGAGATATTCCGCGCAAGACGAGAGAGAGAAAACGGAACAAATGAAAAAATGAGGTAACCACCTGGAACTCGAACCCGGTATCTTCCGATTGCCGGTCAGACGCGATACCATTACACCATGGACCTCACCCTTCCAAATGCCGTAATTCTTCTACATACTCGCAGAAACCAATGCCCCAAGGGGGCACCTCCCGCATGCCGTAACATTATATACATTCAACTGCAAAGAACACGCAGTATAAATAACGTAAAGAACGACGCTTGTATAGGAGATATTCCGCGCAAGACGAGAGAGAGAAAAACGGAACAAATGAAAAAATGAGGTAACCACCTGGGAATCGAACCCGGATCTTCCGATTGCCGGTCAGACGCGATACATTACACCATGGACCTCACCCTTCCAAATGCCGTAATTCTTCTACATACTCGCAGAAACCAATGCCCCAAGGGGGCACCTCCCGCATGCCGTAACATTATATACATTCAACTGCAAAGAACACGCAGTATAAATAACGTAAAGAACGACGCTTGTATAGGAGATATTCCGCGCAAGACGAGAGAGAAAACGGAACAAATGAAAAATGAGGTAACCACCTGGGAATCGAACCCGGGATCTTCCGATTGCCGGTCAGACGCGATACCATTACACCATGGACCTCACCCTTCCAAATGCCGTAATTCTTCTACATACTCGCAGAAACCAATGCCCCAAGGGGGCACCTCCCGCATGCCGTAACATTATATACATTCAACTGCAAAGAACACGCAGTAAATAACGTAAAGAACGACGCTTGTATAGGAGATATTCCGCGCAAGACGAGAGAGAGAAAACGGAACAAATGAAAAAATGAGGTAACCACCTGGAATCGAACCCGGGATCTTCCGATTACCGGTCAGACGCGATACCATTACACCATGGACCTCACCTTCCAAATGCCGTAATTCTTCTACATACTCGCAGAAACCAATGCCCCAAGGGGGCACCTCCGCATGCCGTAACATTATATACATTCAACTGAAAGAACACGCAGTATAAATAACGTAAAGAACGACGCTTGTATAGGAGATATTCCGCGCAAGACGAGAGAGAGAAAACGGAACAAATGAAAAAATGAGGTAACCACCTGGGAATCGAACCGGGATCTTCCGATTGCCGGTCAGACGCGATACCATTACACCATGGACCTCACCCTTCCAAATGCCGTAATTCTTCTACATACTCGCAGAAACCAATGCCCCAAGGGGGTACCTCCCGCATGCCGTAACATTATATACATTCAACTGCAAAGAACACGCAGTATAAATAACGTAAAGAACGACGCTTGTATAGGAGATATCCGCGCAAGACGAGAGAGAGAAAACGGAACAAATGAAAAAATGAGGTAACCACCTGGGAATCGAACCACGGGATCTTCCGATTGCCGGTCAGACGCGAACCATTACACCAGGACCTCACCCTTCCAAATGCCGTAATTCTTCTACATACTCGCAGAAACCAATGCCCCAAGGGGGCACCTCCCGCATGCCGTAACATTATATACATTCAACTGCAAAGAACACGCAGTATAAATAACGTAAAGAACGACGCTTGTATAGGAGATATTCCGCGCAAGACGAGAGAGAGAAAACGGAACAAATGAAAAAATGAGGTAACCACCTGGGAATCGAACCCGGGATCTTCCGATTGCCGGTCAGGACGCGATACCATTACACCATGGACCTCACCCTTCCAAATGCCGTAATTCTTCTACATACTCGCAGAAACCAATGCCCCAAGGGGGCACCTCCCGCATGCCATAACATTATATACATTCAACTGCAAAGAACACGCAGTATAAATAACGTAAAGAACGACGCTTGTATAGGAGATATTCCGCGCAAGACGAGAGAGAGAAAACGGAACAAATGAAAAAAATGAGGTAACCACCTGGGAATCGAACCCGGGATCTTCCGATTGCCGGTCAGACGCGATAACCATTACACCATGGACCTCACCCTTCCAAATGCCGTAATTCTTCTACATACTCGCAGAAACCAATGCCCCAAGGGGCACCTCCGCATGCCGTAACATTATATACATTCAACTGCAAAGAACACGCAGTATAAATAACGTAAAGAACGACGCTTGTATAGGAGATATTCCGCGCAAGACAAGAGAGAGAAAACGGAACAAATGAAAAAATGAGGTAACCACCTGGGAATCGAACCCGGGATCTTCCGATTGCCGGTCAGACGCGATACCATTACACCATGGACCTCACCCTTCCAAATGCCGTAATTCTTCTACATACTCGCAGAAACCAATGATCAAGGGGGACCTCCCGCATGCCGTAAACATTATATACATTCAACTGCAAAGAACACGCAGTATAAATAACGTAAAAGAACGACGCTTGTATAGGAGATATTCCGCGCAAGACGAGAGAGAGAAAACGGAACAAATGAAAAAAATGAGGTAACCACTGGGAATCGAACCGGGATCTTCCGATTGCCGGTCAGACGCGATACCATTACACCATGGACCTCACCCTTCCAAATGCCGTAATTCTTTACATACTCGCAGAAACCAATGCCCAAGGGGGCACCTCCCGCATGCCGTAACATTATATACATTCAACTGCAAAGAAACACGCAGTATAAATAACGTAAAGAACGACGTTGTATAGGAGATATTCCGCGCAAGACGATGAGAGAGAAACGGAACAAATGAAAAAAATGAGGTAACACCTGGGAATCGAACCCGGGATCTTCCGATTGCCGGTCAGACGCGATACCATTACACCATGGACCTCACCCTTCCAAATGCGTAATTCTTCTACATACTGCGAAAACCAATGCCCCAAGGGGGCACCTCCCGCATGCCGTAACATTATATACATTCAACTGCAAAGAACACGCAGTATAAATAACGTAAAGAACGACGCTTGTATAGGAGATATTCCGCGCAAGACGAGAGAGAGAAAACGGAACAAATGAAAAAAGAGGTAACCACCTGGAATCGAACCCGGGATCTCCGATTGCCGGTCAGACGCGATACCATTACACCATGGACCTCACCCTTCCAAATGCCGTAATTCTTCTACATACTCGCAGAAACCAATGCCCCAAAGGGGCACCTCCCGCATGCCGTAACATTATATACATTCAACTGCAAAGAACACGCAGTATAAATAACGTAAAGAACGACGCTTGTATAGGAGATATTCCGCGCAAGACGAGAGAGAGAAAACGGAACAAATGAAAAAATGAGGTAACCACCTGGGAATCGAACCGGGATCTTCCGATTGCCGGTCAGACGCGATACCATTACACCATGGACCTCACCCTTCCAAATGCCGTAATTCTTCTACATACTCGCAGAAACAATGCCCCAAGGGGGCACCTCCCGCATGCCGTAACATTTATACATTCAACTGCAAAGAACACGCAGTATAAATAACGTAAAGAACGACGCTTGTATAGGAGATATTCCGCGCAAGACGAGAGAGAGAAAACGGAACAAATGAAAAAATGAGGTAACCACCTGGGAATCGAACCCGGGATCTTCCGATTGCCGGTCAGACGCGATACCATTACACCATGGACCTCCCCTTCCAAATGCCGTAATTCTTCTACATACTCGCAGAAACCAATGCCCCAAGGGGGCACCTCCGCATGCCGTAACATTATATACATTCAACTGCAAAGAACACGCAGTATAAATAACGTAAAGAACGACGCTTGTATAGGAGATATTCCGCGCAAGACGAGAGAGAGAAAACGGAACAAATGAAAAAATGAGGTAACCACCTGGGAATCGAACCCGGGATCTTCCGATTGCCGGTCAGACGCGTACCATTACACCATGGACCTCACCCTCCAAATGCCGTAATTCTTCTACATACTCGCAGAAAACCAATGCCCACGGGGGCACCTCGGCATGCCGTAACATTATATACATTCAACTGCAAAAGAACACGCGGTATAAATAACGTAAAGAACGACGCTTGTATAGGAGATATTCCGCGCAAGACGAGAGAGAGAAAACGGAACAAATGAAAAAAATGAGGTAACCACCTGGGAATCGAACCCGGGATCTTCCGATTGCCGTCAGACGCGATAACATTACACCATGGACCTCACCCTTCCAAATCCGTAATTCTTCTACATACTCGCAGAAACCAATGCCCAAGGGGGCACCTCCGCATGCCCGTAACATTATTACATTCAACTGCAAAGAACACGCAGTATAAATAACGTAAAGAACGACGCTTGTATAGGAGATATTCCGCGCAAGACGAGAGAGAGAAAACGGAACAAATGAAAAAATGAGGTAACCACCTGGGAATCGAACCCGGGATCTTCCGATTGCCGGTCAGACGCGATACCATTACACCATGGACCTCACCCTTCAAAATGCCGTAATTCTTCTACATACTCGCAGAAACCAATGCCCCAAGGGGGCACCTCCGGCATGCCGTAACATTATATACATTCAACTGCAAAGAACACGCGGTATAAATAACGTAAAGAACGACGCTTGTATAGATATTACGCGCAAGACGAGAGAGAGAAAACGGAACAAATGAAAAAATGAGGTAACCACCTGGGAATCGAACCCGGGATCTTCCGATTGCCGGTCAGACGCGATACCATTACACCATGGACTCACCCTTCCAAATGCCGTAATCTTCTATATACTCGCAGAAACCAATGCCCCAAGGGGGCACCTCTCGCATGCCGTAACATTATATACATTCAACTGCAAAGAACACGCAGTATAAATAACGTAAAGAACGACGCTTGTATAGGAGATATTCCGCGCAAGACGAGAGAGAGAAAACGGAACAAATGAAAAAAATGAGGTAACCACCTGGGAATCGAACCCGGGATCTTCCGATGCCGGTCAGACGCGATACCATTACACCATGGACCTCACCCTTCAAAATGCCGTAATTCTTCTACATACTCGCAGAAACCAATGCCCAAGGGGCACCTCCCGCAGCCGTAACATTTATACATTCAACTGCAAAGAACACGCAGTATAAATAACGTAAAGAACGACGCTTGTATAGGAGATATCGCGCAAGACGAGAGATGAGAAAACGGAACAAATGAAAAAATGAGGTAACCACCTGGGAATCGAAACCGGGAGCTTCCGATTGCCGTCAGACGCGATACCATTACACCATGACCTCACCTTCCGAATGCCGTAATTCTTCTTCATACTCGCAGAAACCAATGCCCCAAGGTGGCACCTCCCGCATGCCGTAACATTATATACATTCAACTGCAAAGAACACGCAGTATAAATAACGTAAAGAACGACGCTTGTATAGGAGATATCCGCGCAAGACGAGAGAGAGAAAACGGAACAAATGAAAAAATGAGGTAACCACCTGGGAATCGAACCGGGATCTTCCGATTGCCGGTCAGACGCGATACCATACCATGGACCTCACCCTTCCAAATGCCGTAATTCTTCTACATACTCGCAGAAACCAATGCCCCAAGGGGGCACCCCGCATGCCGTAACATTATATACATTCAACTGCAAAGAACACGCAGTATAAATAACGTAAAGAACGACGCTGTATAGGAGATATTCCGCGCAAGACGAGAGAGAGAAAACGGAACAAATGAAAAATGAGGTAACCACCTGGGAATCGAACCCGGGATCTTCCGATTGCGGTCAGACGCGATACCATTACACCATGGACCTCACCCTTCCAAATGCCGTAATTCTTCTTACATACTCGCAGAAACCAATGCCCCAAGGGGGCAACCTCCGCATGCCGTAACATATATACATTCAACTGCAAAGAACACGCAGTATAATAACGTAAAGAACGACGCTTTGTATAGGAGATATTCCGCGGCAAGACGAGAGAGAGAGAAAACGAACAAATGAAAAAATGAGGTAACCACCTGGAATCGAACCCGGGATCTTCCGATGCCGGTCAGACGCGATACCATTACACCATGGACCTCACCCTTCCCAAATGCCGATTCTTCTACATACTCGCAAGAAACCAATGCCCAAGGGGGCACCTCCGCTTGCCGTAACATTATATACATTCACTGCAAAGAACACGCAGTATAAAAACGTAAAGAACGACGCTTGTATAGGAGATATTCCGCGCAAGACGAGAGAGAGAAAACGGAACAAATGAAAAAATGAGGTAACCACCTGGGAATCGAACCCGGGATCTTCCGATTGCCGGTCAGACGCGATACCATTACACCATGGACCTCACCCTTCCAAATGCCGTAATTCTTCTACATACTCGCAGAAACCAATGCCCCACGGGGGCACTTCGCATGCCGTAACATTATATACATTCAACTGCAAAGAACACGCAGTATAAATAACGTAAAGAACGACGCTTGTATAGGAGATATTCCGCGCAAGACGAGAGAGAGAAAACGGAACAAATGAAAAAATGAGGTAACCACTGGGAATCGAACCCGGGATCTTCCGATTGCCGGTCAGACGCGATAACATTACACCATGGACCTCATCCTTCCAAATTCCGTAATTCTTCTACATACTCGCAGAAACCAATGCCCCAAGGTGGCACCTCCCGCATGCCGTAACATTATATACATTCAACTGCAAAGAACACGCAGTATAAATAACGTAAAGAACGACGCTTGTATAGGAGATATTCCGCGCAAGACGAGAGAGAGAAAACGGAACAAATGAAAAAATGAGGTAACCACCTGGGAATCGAACCCGGGATCTTCCGATTGCCGGTCAGACGCGATACCATTACACCATGGACCTCACCCTTCAAAATGCCGTAATTCTTCTACATACTCGCAGAAACCAATGCCCCAAGGGGGCACCTCCGGCATGCCGTAACATTATATACATTCAACTGCAAAGAACACGCGGTATAAATAACGTAAAGAACGACGCTTGTATAGGAGATATTACGCGCAAGACGAGAGAGAGAAAACGGAACAAATGAAAAAATGAGGTAACCACCTGGGAATCGAACCCGGGATCTTCCGATTGCCGGTCAGACGCGATACCATTACACCATGGACCTCACCCTTCCAAATGCCGTAATTCTTCTATATACTCGCAGAAACCAATGCCCCAAGGGGGCACCTCTCGCATGCCGTAACATTATATACATTCAACTGCAAAGAACACGCAGTATAAATAACGTAAAGAACGACGCTTGTATAGGAGATATTCCGCGCAAGACGAGAGAGAGAAAACGGAACAAATGAAAAAATGAGGTAACCACCTGGGAATCGAACCCGGGATCTTCCGATTGCCGGTCAGACGCGATACCATTACACCATGGACCTCACCCTTCCAAATGCCGTAATTCTTCTACATACTCGCAGAAACCAATGCCCAAGGGGGCACCTCCCGCATGCCGTAACATTATATACATTCAACTGCAAAGAACACGCAGTATAAATAACGTAAAGAACGACGCTTGTATAGGAGATATTCCGCGCAAGACGAGAGAGAGAAAACGGAACAAATGAAAAAATGAGGTAACACCTGGGAATCGAACCCGGGACTTCCGATTGCCGGTCAGACGCGATACCATTACACCATGGACCTCACCCTTCCAAATGCCGTAATCTTCTCATACTCGCAGAAACCAATGCCCCAAGGGGGCACCTCCCGCATGCCGTAACATTATATACATTCAACTGCAAAGAACACGCAGTATAAAATAACGTAAAAGAACGACGCTTGTATAGGAGATATTCCGCGCAAGACGAGAGAGAGAAAACGGAACAAATGAAAAAATGAGGTAACCACCTGGGAATCGAACCGGGATCTTCCGATTGCCGGTCAGACGCGATAACATTACACCATGGACCTCACCCTTCCAAATGCCGTAATTCTTCTACATACTCGCAGAAACCAATGCCCCAAGGGGGCACCTACCGCATGCCGTAACATTATATACATTCAACTGCAAAGACACGCAGTATAAAT
>JAJOZX010022299.1:0-12500 GCA_023014485.1 Bathynomus jamesi
ATTAGGGACTAGTTTCTCCATTATTTTCCAAGTGTAAATAATGGTATATATCTCTCTCCTCCTTTCCACTCAATATACTGTAGGTTTAATTCGTGCAACATTTCCCACTAATTTAGTTCTTTGCACCCCATTGAGCTTGGCTGTGAAGCTTCTCTGAATCCCTTCTAGCTGTCTAATGTCTTCTTTTTTATATGGGCATGTTAGGACCAAGCAGTATTCTAATTTGGATATGATCAGTGTTTTCAGTAGAGGAATGATTATATTCCTATCCCTTCGTTTAAAGGTTCTTAGTATCTGCTATCTTATTTTGTGTTTCAAATTTCGCATCATCAGTCATTACAACCCCTAAATCTTTTGCTTTAGAATTTCTCTGAATTTCCTGTCCATTTGTGATATAATATTCCATGGATTTTAGGTCCTCCCTTTTTCTGTACCGTAACAACTGAAATTTCTCAGTGTTAAACTTCATATTGTTGTCTTCCGTCCACTTGTAGATTCTGTTCTTGTCGGTTTGTAGAGATCTTATATCTTCTGGTTTTCTTATTTTTTTACTGATCTTTGTGTCATCGGCAAAGGATGTTACTGTGCTGTCTCTGGTAACGTCCTCATCTATGTCAGTTAGCATGATTATGAAGAGTAGTGGAGCTAAAACTGTTCCTTGTGGTCCTTAGTTGAGGACCTCTGATTCTGATGAAGATATTTCTTGTGCTGTAACGACTTGCCGCCGCTCACTAAGGAAATTATATATCCATTTCCCTACTTTTCCTGTTATTCCCACATATTTCAGTTTATGTATTATGATTCCATGGTCACACTTGTCGAACGCTTTGGCAAAGTCTGTCTATATTACATCATAGTTTCATTACTTTTCAGTGCATCAATAATGTTGTTGTAGTGTTCCATTAGTTGTGATAAGCATGATCTGCCTGACCGAAACCCATGTTGGTTATCATTGAATTTTTTACAAGTTTCCAAAAACTCATAGATTTTCTGTCTAACTATTTCAAATATTTTAGTGAGATGGGATATAAGCGACACTGGCCTATAGTTTTTGGCCTCGGATCGATCTCCTCCTTTATATATTGGGACTATATTCACGCTCTTCAGGATGCCCGGTATTTCTCCCGTGTCTAGTGATCATTTCCATATTCAATATAGGGGCTCAGCGATTGCATTCTTGCAGTTTTTGATCAGTGTGGCATTCCATTTGTTCGGTCCTGCCGCTGAGTGTGTTTTTAGTTCCCTATAGCTTGTGTAATATCATCCGTCGTAAAGTCGAAGTCCGTCATACTTCCCCCTTCTATTTCTTCTTCAAAGAACGTGTTTCTATCACATATCAGTTTGTCAGTTTTTGGGATACTGAAAGATGATTCGTACTGAGCTCTTAATATTTCAGATACCTCTGTTAGATCATCAGATAAAGCACTGTTTTCGTCTATTGTACTGTATTGTAATAAATCTTTATTCATTCAAATTCATCTCGACAATCTCTATATGTATCCTTTTATTCTGAATAACCTTATTTTCTGTATGCAAATTTCATCCTTCTCTCGAAAAACAATGAAATGAAAAGCATTTCCTCTTGCTGAATATTCGCCAAATGCCTATAAGATAAGATAAGATAATCATAATCAGATGAAACGTTTTATCCTCATAATAATAATGAATCGTAATGAGCTGAAACATTTTATCCTAATAATTATACGCTTATTTATTTCTGAATGAGAAAGAATTTTAATTAGATTCTGAATTACTCTTTGTTTCATTCCGTTATAATGTGTTATGTGAATATTATGCTAAAACGTAAATATAATGGCTTCATTTTGGTAAAACGGCTTCAGATATAACAAGGAAAGGAAGCTTTTCTTGCAGAATTTTATTCGTCTTCTTTCGAGCTTTGCACTAAAAAAAACAGTAATATTTGCTCTTTTTTTTTGTAGAACTACGTCATGGCCATTGTTCCAACACCACTCCCCGTACATCAGCGAAATTAAGCGACATTGGAGTGGGTGACCTTCCTTCGCGTCCAGATTATTACACGTAAAGCTCTATGTCGCTCCGTCCGTCGCGTGACCTTTGCCGTTACGAAGGATGTAAACAACCCCAGAATCACATTTGTTTTGGTATTTACAGGAAATACTACTTCCGTTATTTACTTCCGCTTAAAATGTAAGATATTTACTTTGTAAAAAAGATGTATTTACCCTAATCTATGCAATCGGCTTCTTATCTTCGAATGAAACGACACTTCATGCTTTATAATAACTAGTCCATTGATGTACACAGTAATATAAACAGAGTTTACGAACTGTAAGTAACAGTATGGAAGGATTTTAACCCACAGAATGAAAATAGGCACAATTTGCATGGCCATGACTGAATACTCTATCTATAATAATTGTTAAAATGATGCGTTAGGAGATACCCTTGGAATGGCTATCCGGTGTTTTCAGTAAATAGCTTTTTTTTTATCTTAAAAAAACCAAAAGTTTTAAAATAACGCAGTAATAATAGTAATAATTTTTAAAATCTATAATTCATATTTTTCAGATATCTGGAGCGTTTTCCATTTATTAGAATGTCAGCATGCAGACAAAGCTTGTGCACATTTCGGCTATTAATCTAGGATCTTATCAGTCTATCACTCTGCCAATGAATTTTGTTAATACGTGAATTTTATCGTTTGCTTCTGTCTGTCCATCGAAGAATTTCCTCTCTCAAACGATCGATCAGACGTGACCTATTTACAAAATGCCGATTAACTCAGGTGTTTCATCCCTCGTAATTTGGCCTTTAGAAACTACCATACAATCTCTCTCTCTCTCAATTTCTCTCTCTCTCCAGCGGTGCTATCTAGTAAACAATCCCTGTGTACATAACGTAATTATAAAACTAGCTTATACTGTATATTTTCCTCTTTCCTGTAAAATTTCCTTGGCTACTTTTCCAGGGTCAAGGTATTTTTTCAACCTTTTCCCGTACCCACCTCTGGTGGTGACGGAGCAGAGGTTGGGAAGAGAGCCTTATGCTTTTCAATAAGGTTTTCTACTACTGCTAGAATAGTTGAAAAATGAACAATTTAATAACAGCAACTTTCCCAAGTGGACTGAAAGGTCTTTGAGGCTTCCTCTTGTCCTTGTAACTCACTCTCTCTCTCTCTCTCTCTCTCTCTCTCTCTCTCTCTCTCTCATATATATAATATATATATATATATATATATATATATATATATATATACATTAGCGTTTATAGTAATGAGAGATTTATGACTGTGCTCTAATTAACTCTATATGATAGTGAAATGATCCAAGGAGAAACGAAATACATCATTTATCGAGTCTTTTTAACTCGCTTAAAACCGACACATCATCTCTCTAACTTTACTAATTAATAAACTGTAATTACTCTTACTGTTAATTTTCCAACCAAATTATAATTTAGTCATGTATAACACTGGGGAACACAACTTTTGGTGACTTAGATGTTAGACCTGTTTCTGGGTATATTGAGGTCGCTAATTCTAAAAATGACATTAGTTTTTCTCCATCAGCTCTGCTTATCAAGATATGATATATATCTATATATATTTCTATATAATGTATATAATATTATATAATTGCTGACTGGCAATCACTGTTGTTGTCAATTGAATACAAAAGTATGATGAATGTCAGCAAAAATAGTGTATTAACATCAAACAAGCATAAGGTACGAAAAATATTTCTTAAATTCAAACAAGCTTGAGACACGAACGGCAAAAAAAGTTCTTTCATTGAGACATCTCACATAAACCGCGTTTCTGAGATTTCTTGCGATGAGATGTGCCAGGACATTCGCGTTGGATGCTCCAGCAGTAATCTGCCATCATGTGAGTATCCCATCTTCCGCGGTACCGTTCTTCCATGGTCCTTAGTTTTGGTGAAATCGTTCACCCTGTTCCTCGCTTAGATCACCGAGGTTATTTGGGAAACGATCCAAATGACTGTGGAGGTAATGCAGTTTGATGCTCATTTTACAGCCAAGTTTACAAAACGAAGAGAGCATATTCTCCACGAGTTCACCGTAGTTATCGGCCTTATAGTTCCCAAGGAAATTCTTCACAACCATACTAAACGATGACCACGCACGTGCCTCAATGTTGTCCATTGAATCTTGGAAACGCGGGTCTTTCATGAGTTCCCGGATTTGCGGTCCATCGAAAATACCTGCCTTCAGCTTTTCAATGCTCAGCGCAGGAAATTTTCTACATATGTAGCCAAAACACGTCCCATCTCTGTTCAAAGCCTTTATAAATTGTTTCATCAAACCTAGTTTGATGTGCAGTGGTGGCAATATGATCCTTTCTCTGTCAACCAAAGCTTCTTTGATGATATTTTTTTCTCCAACCACCATGTTTTCTCTCAGAGGCCACTGTCTTCTCACCCAGTGTTCATCTTTAGCTCTACTGTCCCAGAGACATATAAAGCACGGGTACTTGGTGTACCCGCTCTGCTGGCCCAGGAGAAAATTCACCATCTTCAGATCCACACAGATCACCCATTGGTGGTCTCGGTATGATATCTTTTCTAGGACTAGGGCGACTGTCCCGTGCTCTTCTCTCATACCGACTGAGTGACCAATTGGGATTGATCTGTATCTGTTGCCGTTGTGTAGAAGAACACATTTTAGGCTCCGTTTGGAGCTATCTATGAATAACCGCCATTCACTTGGTGTGTATTCCGATATGCCCATTTTCATCAGCAATCCGCGCACATTGTTGCAGAAAACTAAATCGTTCTAGTAAATCCTTTTCTCTGTCGCGATATAACGTGATTTTGGTTCCCGGCAGCAGTAAATTTTTTTCTCCCAGCCTGGAAGCTAACAATTCAGACGATTTCTTCGAAAGACTTAAGTCCCTTATGAGGTCGTTTAATTCGTGTTGACTAAAACCTTCTGCAACTGATGACGGTCCTTCGAAATCACTGTCATTTTGCCCACATATGCTTTCTTTGTCAGTAGCAGATTCATCATCTTCTTGAGGGAGCTCTGGAAGATGGCTGAATGATGGGACAGGTATCTCATCTGAATGTGAAACAGGCCGTCTAGCTGAGTCTATGTCAGGATACGTCCATTTACTCCGGTTACGTCCATTGATGCCCTTTATATTCACCAAACAAAAGTAACAGTCATCACTGTGGTTTCTCTGTTCTCTCCATACCATTGGTATACCAAATTTCAGGCACCTCCTCTTTCCGTTGGTCCATTGCCGCAGATGCTCCGTACACGTTTTACACACAACATGAGGAGCCCATGGCTTATCTTGGTCCCCTAGTTGTACTTTGAAATAGGCAAAATAAGCTTTTTTCACATAATCAGTAATAGTTTTTCTCTGTTCAATGAACGTGTACTCTCCGCAGATAAAACAAAACACATCTGGATGATTTAAACACTTTCTTCGTGATGAAGCCATGTCAACACCTGTAACAGGAAAGAATTCACGTTAGTACATGTACAATACACATGCAAAACAGCAACATCAGCAAAATCATAGCTACAATTTAATTATACAGATGCATTTAGATTTACGAGCAACTCATAATACCGTTCCAGAAGGGTAATAAAGTAGGTAATGACGTATGCAATATCTCAAAAACTAGAGCTGCTAGAACAAAATGGATGATATTTTCTGAATCAGTGGCATGGAAATATCCAGAATAAGGTCTAAAATCGCAGGCACCAAAAACATTTTTTTTTGTTTCCCAGTGTAATTCTTGTACAGTTATTAGTCGATCGTTATAAAGTTTTACTAATCACTGTGTTGAATCTTTCATCTATTCTAGTCTTTGATTTTTTTTTTTAATTGCACAATGTATAATTACTTCGCAAATTCGTTTTAAAATTGGGAAAAAATTATATACTGGGATTACTGGGTGTCCATAAATTATTCACCCCATTATAAGCTTAATAAATTCGTTATTATAGGTGCTATCTTAAAACGGTTTGCGGCAATTAATAAAACGACTCAAGAAATTTTTGTTTTAATTCAGTAAACCTCCACGTGAGCCCCATTGGTAGCACGCAGAACATCAAGGCGATAGATGATTTCGTTCCAAACATTAAGAAGCATGTCTTGCGTAATGGAAGCTAATGTCTCTTCAATCCGGTGTCTTAATTCTGTGATGTTATTAACCTTCTTTGCATACACTCTGTCCTTTGTGTAGCCCCATAAAAAGAAATCCAGAGCGTGATATCTGGGGAACGAGGAGGCCATGGAATAGGGCCATCTCGCCCGATCCAACGAGAAGGAAACTTTTCATTGAGGAACCTCCGCACTTCTAATCCCCAGTGTGGCGGTGCCCCATCTTGCTGAAAGAACACACGTCGCTGCATATCCTCAAGCTGAGGTGCAGCATACCATTCAAGCATATCTAGGTAATTTGTAGCCTTCACAGTGTTCTCATGGAAGAAAAATGGTCCAATCACACGGTTATGGGAGAGAGCACACCAAACGTTTATCTTGGGACTTGCGTTTGTGTTCAATAAATTCATGCGGATTTTCTGATCCCCATATACGGCAATTGTGTCTGTTGACTTTACCAGACAGATGGAATGTCGCTTCATCACTGAAAACGACATTGTTCAAAAAATGCTCATCTTCATCAATACGGTCAAGAATGTCAACAGCAAACTGTACCCGTTTGGGTTTGTCATTTGGTAGAAGTTTCTGCAAGGTTTGCAATTTGTAGGCATAAAGTTTCAACCTATTGTGAACCACTTTATGCACTGTTGAACGCGGTATTTGCAGTTCTCGGCTTGCTCGGCTGATGGATTTTTGTAGGACTTCAAATAAACGCCTCCTGAATTCCTGCTATCTTATCTTCAGACACACTAGGCCTACCAGCTCCTTTCTGATGTAGCACACTGCCAGTTTCTTGAAATTGTTTCAGCCATCGCTTGAGTGATTGCTTTGCTGGTGGAGTTTTCTGATATTCCTCCCGAAAACGTCTCTGTACAGTAATTGGAGATTTGGTTTCCCACATCCACAGCACACACATTGCTTTCTCCTTCACTGTCGCCATTGTGCCCCTAGTGGATGTTCTGCGAAATAAAGAAAAAAAATTCGTGTTATTAATTGCCGCAAACCGTTTTAAGATAGGTCTATAATAACGAATTTATTAAGGCTTATAATGGGGTGAATCATTTATGGACCCTGTATATTTATTTATTTTATTTATTTGTTTATTTATTTATTTAAATTTTAAAACGCTTTTTTTATCTCGTATTCTAAAACTTAAAATTTTTTATAAGTAAATATTAGGATGGCCCTGAGTAAAGAATATCAAAATATTACTTTATCATTCTAATTTTTACGTTTAATTAAGGTATTTTTAATGCAATTTTTTTTTTTTTTTCGAAAATGTGAAATTACGTGCGTCAGAACTTAATCATCTTCACTTCAGGTGCAGAAACTGTTTTTGTGAGACAGTTTTTAAACTTCGACGTTGATTTTTAATATAGTCACATTCAGGTTTGAATTTTAACTTTGGAATTTTACTTCTGACTTTCGATTTTGAATTTTGACTTTGATTTCGGTGTTCTGAGTTTTGACTGACGGACTGACTCTGACTCTGATTTTGATTTGACATTGAGAATATACAGGCTGTTCTCAAATTGTGTTTTTTAAATTAGTATACATATTCAGGACGTCAAAGTGAACAAAAAAGTTCCTATGAACATCAATCCGCAATCGCTTCGTTTCCGAGACACATTGTGTTTTTTGCCGAGGACAATCCAATAAAAATGAAAGCCATTCAAGTTTATCAAAGTTGTAGTTGTCTGGTTGTTTAGATAGCTATCTTTCTTTTGTTTTCATAGTATTTTGTTAGTTGTCATTTTAGAAACCAAAACTATTTCCTTCATTTTGTGTGTCACTCTCATGAAGAACTTGCTGTTATGCATCTCGTGTTAAGAGAGATGCTAGGCAACGCAGCTGTTGTCCAACGTCGGTATGCTGAAAGGTATTCTAATAGGCGATTACCATCGAGGCCTACATTTCTTTCAATTGACCGTCGACTACGTGAGCAAGACAGGTTTTGACCAAAACAGTTGAGTGCTGGACGTCCACGAACTCGCCAAAACGTAGGTGTAGAAGAACAGATTCTTCTAGGTGTCCAACAAGATCCGAATATAAGTACGAGGCGAATAGCTGCGAGAGTAAATAGGTCAAATTTTTTAGTATGGCGTACATTAAGGGAACAATAGATACACCCGTACCACATCCAACCGGTACAGAATTTACTCCCAGCAGATACCCCCGCGCGACTTCAATTTTGTCGATGGATATCCAGAAAATATGGCGAAGACCCAGTGTTCTCAAGCAAAATTCTTTTTATGGACGAGGCATACTTCACAAGAAGTGGGGTACTAAATCTTCATAATATGCATCCGTGGGCGGATGAAAATCAACACGAAATCCGTGACAGAAGGTACCAACACCAATTTTCAATAAACGTTTGGATCAGAATTCTCGGAGATAATTTAATTGGCCCTTACAGATTAACAACACGTCTTACAGGAGATTTGTATTTACATTTTCTAAGGGAAGATCTACCGCCATCATTGGAAAACGCGACACTTGCTGTTCGACGGCAAATGCGGATCCTCCAATGACGGTGCACCCGCTCACACTACTATTGCTGTTAGAAATTTTTCTGAATGAAAAATATCTTCAGCGGTGAATTGGGCGACATGCTCCCGTCGCTTGGCCACCCAGGTCTCCGGACCTAAATGAAATTGACTTTTTCTTGCGGGGTTATTTAAAAAGTTTGTTTATGCCAGAGAAGTTAATAACAGATGAATTGTAGCAACGTGTTCAATATTGTTCAGAAACAATACGCAACTATGTAGGTGTTTTTGAACGTATGCGGAAAAATTTTTAACGACGCGTTGAAGCATATACTCTGATGCAGGGAAACCATTTTGAGCACTTGCTGTAAATAACTTTGATAAACTTAATGACTTTCATTTTAATTGGATCGTCCTCGGCAAAAATCCAATGTATCTCGGAAAAAAGGCGATTGCAGATTGATGTTCATAGGAACTTTTTGTTCACTTTGACGTCCTGAATATGTATACTAATTTATGAAACAAATTTGATAATACCTTGTATATATATATTTTTTATTTTTAGTATGAATTAATTTGCATTTAGAAGTTACAATGAAAGTTAAAATTCGAAGTTGGTCAGTCAAAACTCAAAATCAGAGTTAATCAAACAAGTTCAAGACTGAAAAAGTTAAAGATTAAAAATTTGAATTTTTAAGTCAAAAACCAAATTGGAGTCAGTAGTTGAGTCAAAAGTCAGTCAAATTTGGAGGAAGCAAAAATTAAACGTAAATATTTAAAGTAACACAAAAAATATTACGGTGAAACGTCTGAGATCTGAGTCAAAAGTGTCACACTGAAAATTTAAGATAAAAATCAGACAAAATTCAAAATCTAGATCTGAGTTAAAACTTGGAGTAAAATCCACAGCGAAAATTTAAATTGAAGTTGAAATTTAAGATAAAAAAATAATAATTTGAAAAATGTGGTGAGTTCATGCATCTAAACGAATTTTATAGCTGGTTGAATCATGATATAAAGTATATTATTTATTATGTGTAATTTGCATATATATATATATATATATATATATATATATATATATACACAGGGCTATTCAAATTGATTCATCCGATTTCAACTGAGAATACTTCCGTACCTATCAACCGTGCATCAACTGGGCATACACCACATGAAAGAGGAAATCTCCGAGTTTTACAAGATCACCGCGAGAGGGCTCCAAAGTCACGCCGTGGCCTAGCCTAGCAACAAACAGTCAGTGTGAAAATGGCGTCCGCACAGCAGAAGGCGTTTTGTGTGTTGCCGTTTTCGAGCTGTAAATCGGTAGTCACAGTGCAGCGTGAGTTTCGTCGACGTTACAGAACAGATCCACCGGGTGCTCAGAGCATCCGTCGGTGGTATCGGCAGTTCGAGGAAACAGGATGTTTGTGTAAAGGCAAGTCCACAGGACGACCGCGCGTGTTTGAGGACATGCTGGAGCGAGTATGGGAGGAATTCGACTATCGTGTCGACGTTGCTCGTGTAACTAGGGGAAGTCACATAGAGCATTTATGAGGTGAGAGACAAAATTTGGACAGTTTTTCTTTTGGTTGATGTATCACAAATATCACTGTATTTGTAACATTAAAAAATATTCTCATTTGAAATCAGGTGAATCATTTGAAATAGCCCTGTATTATCATTTTATCAGCTAGAGTAATTTTAATACCTGCAATAAATGATTCACCTGATTTCAAATGAGAATATTTTTTAATGTTACAAATACAGAGTGATTTGTGATACATCAACCAAAAGAAAAACTGTCCAAATTTTGTCTCTCACCTCATAAATGCTCTATGTGACTTCCCCTAGTTACACGAGCAACGTCGACACGATAGTCGAATTCCTCCCATACTCACTCCAGCATGTCCTCAGACACGCGCGGTCGTCCTGTGGACTTGCCTTTACACAAACATCCTGTTTCCTCGAACTGCCGATACCACCGACGGATGCTCTGAGCACCCGGTGGATCTGTTCTGTAACGTCGACGAAACTCACGCTGCACTGTGACTACCGATTTACAGCTCGAAAACGGCAACACACAAAACGCCTTCTGCTGTGCGGACGCCATTTTCACACTGACTGTTTGTTGCTAGGCTAGGCCACGGCGTGACTTTGGAGCCCTCTCGTGGTGATCTTGTAAAACTCGGAGATTTCCTCTTTCATGTGGTGTATGCCCAGTTGATGCACGGTTGATAGGTACGGAAGTATTCTCAGTTGAAATCGGATGAATCAATTTGAATAGCCCTGTATAATGGCTTCTCAATTAATTGGTGATTCGGAGAGGCAACGTGTGATAGATCGCATACGAGCAATAACATTTCGGGAAGCTCGTGATGATGCTGGAGCCACCTTTATAACACGTTCATGGGTTGCCAAAAAGTTGCGAAGAAGTGAGGACTTCGTCAAAAGAAATTGGAATAAAACTTTGGATGAATGTGAAATGGATACAACCAAATCTGGGCGCCCAAATTTGCCACTCTCTCATGATACAAAGGACATCATTGAAAGCGGTACGCGTAAGCGGAAAAACAGCTGTGCTAAACTTTCTAGAGAGATCGAAGTGTTGAGAGGAAAGATCGTTAGTGGTGAGATCATTCGACTGTACCGTCATAGGCAAGGTTTAAAGCCTTGGCATGAACTTCCAAAGCCAAGAAAAACTCAACTCAACATCGATGACAGAATGTGGTTTGCCCATTATTTTGAAGACTGGGATGTGGATGATTTCATGCATTTAGCTGTCTTCGATGAATTTTTTGTTTACGTAACACGTCGGCCTAACTACCAAAATGATCGAGTGTGGGCCACAACACCAGATGAAATCGATGACAATGAACATTATCGCGAATTATTAAAAAGTCCAGACTGTGTTGGTGTGTTTGTTTTGTTCACTGCAAAGAAGCTCATGTGGGTGCTGAAGCCAAATGGTCAGAGTTGGGATGGAGAGTATTTTCGTGATATTATTCTATCCCAGCATGTCATTCCTTTTCTAAGAAACCCAAACAATGTTATGGATGTCTATCAGGTCACACTTCTGCACGATAAGGCCCCCTGCTTTAAGGCATTAGCCACTCAACAGTTGTTGCGGAACCATGAGATCGATTTCTTTGGAAATGAAGAATGGCCAGGAAATTCTCCTGACCTGAACGTCTGTGAACACATTGGATCAGTTATAAAGGACAAGGTTGAATGTTTCTTGTTTCAAGAACCTATATATATATACGTAATGTCTGAAAAATAGTTTTGGGTACGAGCAGTGTCTGATTTTATGCTTGGTGAGCACATGACGCATTGAGGTGTGTGTGTGTGTGTGGTCTGAAAAGAATTATGGCTCCGTTGCTACTATGTATTTATTTATTTATGTGTGAAATGTAGGATTGCTGTATAACTTGCTAGTGTAATTATTCAAAATGTTATGAATTTTATACACAAAAAGCCGTTATGAAAAGTGTTGGAACCATGCATACAGTACAGCCATATAGTATTACACCAGTACACATTTGAAAACTTGTCGATCGATTTTTACAAACTAGTTGGTGATTCTATATAATTTGAGTGCGCTGATCTCAAAAATATAGTTAGTTTTTCCCTATCACGTATGGTTTTCTTACTACAGGGTGTGTCATAAATCCCCCATTTATCCCCAAATGTGAACCATCTTATCGAGACCAACATTGGATTGCACATGCTAAACCATAAATTTTGTTGTTATAGACTACAGTAACGCTTACATAATAATGTAGGGTAAATATATATAACAACCAGTCCCGTTCCCAGCAAAATACTCTCCCCTCCCATCAATGGGTGGTTAACATTTGGGGACAGATGGGGTATTACAACACCCCTTGTAGCACGAA
>JAJOZX010022299.1:17500-20381 GCA_023014485.1 Bathynomus jamesi
GGGATACTTAAAAGACAAAGTCTACGCTATAAAACCTGCAACAGTCGCTGAATTGAGAGCAGCCATTGAACGAGAATGCACACAAATACCAAACGAAATGTTTCGTGATGTTTGCGATTCCATTGCTTCGCGTTATCAGCAGTGCCTGGACCAGAACGGACGTCAGTTTGAAAACAGGCGTTGACAAAACAATTAAATAAGTCTGTAGATTCTATTACATTTGAAAATGAAATGTATTTTAATAAACACTGCCTTTATAATTATTTAAAGTGTGTATACATTTTTTTGGGACGCCCTGTATATATATATATATACACACGGTGGGCCAAAAGTAAGGACACACGCTGTATGGTCCATAGTTACACCTGTTTTATGGAATGTGATATTCATTAGACGACTTACACGATTTAATCACGGTACAACGCTTATAAACTTGGTCTAAGTGAATGAGGGGTCCCGCGTCTTAAGGTACCTAAGCGCCAAAATTAAAATTCGTCGGAAATCGCCTCGAAAGTTCAGCAATATTCCGGCAATAGTATCTGTTATTAATTGAGCTAGAACGTTCATTTTTGGCTAAATTAGAGTTCTAAGTATGCTAATGAAGATGTTGATGAGTTTTTGGAATAGATTTTCATATTTTATATTTTATATATATTTTTTTAAATTTTTTTATTTTCTTATTATGCCGAACTTTGAGTGAACTTTTGGCTGGCGATAGAGGTGAAAAAAGTAGTTCGCTTCATAAGGTTTTCGACCATACTTCTAGTGTCGTAAGGTCATTATAACCCAAACTACGCGATAGAGGAAGGGTGAAAATAGTGATATCCATCAAAAACACGGTTTTGCCTGTGGTGGCGCTTAGGTACCTTAAGACGCGCGACCCCTCAATTATTCTTTATCGTGGATGAAAGCTTATGACTGTCTTCGTCTGAAGAATTCTAGTGGTGGTAGTGGCTAGCGTCGCTAACTACGAATCCATCGGCCCGGGATCGAGACCCGGTGACGGCAGGCGGCGCGCAGCCAAACCCAGCTGTTCATCCTTCCACACAATTAAAAAAAATTGGTTGGTAGATAAATGGGTACCCTGGGTAGCCTTGTGGTTAAGACGCTGGGCTGCTGGTGGGTCATGGTTCGGATCCCACGTTAAACTGTAGGTGTAAGGTGGAGTGACAAGCTTGACCTTCGTCAGAATGAATAATTCGGACGGAAGCGAAAACCAAGGTTAACCAAGGTTAAAGTGGTACACACTTACCAAAGTACAGTTAAAGTTGCTTGTCAAACGCCAGAAGAATTATGACTGGACTCTTTTAGTACGTAAGAATACTTTTAACCATGTACAGAAATTAAACAAAATTGGAAGCGTCTCAGAACTGACGACTTTGAACGAAAAGTTTCCTAGTTGGAAAGCTGATTGATTGACCAGCGCGGTCTCACGGATGCGGAGCTTACAGTGGAGTTATGCCAACTAGTTTGCCGATCAGTACTATGGAGTAAGACTGTAGTCATGCAGACTTGAATGGAGTACACATTAAATATTTTTTGTGAAAAGCTTTAGTACTGTAAATACTTCGAAATATATATATATATATATATATATATCTCATTGATGTAGGACTCGAGACCTTTCTGTCTGGTCTGTCTCGGGGGCTTGGATCTCGGTCTTGGTCTCGGCCATGGTGGTCTGGACTACATCACTGCTGAGTATGTTGATGTTCCTCAAGTGCAACGAACACTTATCTTGTTTTAAGTAGGCAGTTAACTGCTGAAAAATGTCACAAACTATGAATTTGTAAATAAATTATGAGTAAATTTTGCAATTGTCACTCGATAACCTCTTTACAATCTTTATTCCTGAATGTGAAATACAGAGCTTAGGAATTAGGCGTTACACAATATTGAATACGTATAAAAATTGCATATGGTCTCTGTTTCGGTCTCGGTCTCGAAACCGGTCTCGAGACCTTTTTTCTGGTCTCGGTCTCAGGTGCTTGGTTCTCGGTCACGGATGCTTAGGTCTCGGTCTCGGCCATGGTGGTCTCGACTACATCACTGATATATTATATATATATATATATATTAGTGATGGATCGAGTGGTCGGTTTTTCACAACCGCGGTTGCGGTTGTCGAATTTTTTCCAACCGCGGTTGCGGTTATCATATACTAGGAAAAATGCGTAATTATTAACTGGATTTAGCCGCTATAGTGCGATTTAGCCACACTTGGTACATAATATATACTAAATAGTATTTATTTAGTAAATACCTTATGTTGAACACAAGTTTTGCAATACACCGCTACCGCTATTTGTGTGTTGCAAAACTTGTGTTCAACATAAGTTATTTACTAAATAATACTATTTAAATGAAGTATATTCTAACTTATATAGCTATTATGAAAGAATAGGTCAAATTAATTAAAACCATATTTTGCACTAAGTGTGTTACCAGGATGAGGGACGAGGACCCATCGCACTGTTCATCCCACCTACCACTTTCCCCAGCCTCCACCCATTGGAAAGTTATGGATTATTATTAATTTGAAAACTGATGTCAAACTTAATGACAGGCAGTGTGAATTTCAAGAATAATATTTTTGCTGCATTTTCACCTTTCAAGCGGCAAACGCCTCTCATCGTACAACGTTCCCGCTCCACTGAAGAGCTGCTCGCTTGGAATGCTACTTGAAGGCAAGCAAGATATGTTCTTGCAATACAGCCAAGTTCTTTGTATTTTAGTTCGTTATCTTTCCACACTGAAGAAGAGGATCATCGTTTTAAACCAATTTACTACGGCAGCCGTATGACGTCCACGTTTAAGCACGCATAAGGAGACCCATCATTTTCTTTTAAAAAATAAATATTTCTAATTAACCTAAAATTAA
>JAJOZX010022300.1:2500-7500 GCA_023014485.1 Bathynomus jamesi
GACGTCCGTTCTGGTCCAGGCACTGCTGATAACGCGAAGCAATGGAATCGCAAACATCACGAAACATTTCGTTTGGTATTTGTGTGCATTCTCGTTCAATGGCTGCTCTCAATTCAGCGACTGTTGCAGGTTTTATAGCGTAGACTTTGTCTTTTAAGTATCCCCATAAAAAAAGTCTAGTGGTGTGAGGTCTGGTGAACGCGGAGGGTATTCTACGAAACCCCTTCGTCCAATCCACATCCACATCGTGCCAAGTACCACTCGCAATACTCCACTCTTCGGTCCGGATCATCTTCATTAATAGCATGGACTAATCTTGGAATGTAACTTTTCCATTGACAGCGCTTCAAAATGCGTTGGACAGACGATTCTGAAATTCCTACCTCACGACTCGCTTGCCGCACAGATTTTCTTGGACTTTGGTGATACGTTTCCAGTACTCTTTCTTGCTTTGTGGGGCTTGTCGATGTCCGTGGTCTTCCGGAACGCTTCTTGTGGACATTCTGAATAGTTCCATCGGCTTCAAACTTATCTCTAATTCGAGTGATGGTAAGTCGCGTTGGTGGATCTGTTTGAAACTCCCTCCTAAACTGTCTTTGCACTTCAACTGCGTTTTCACACTTCCAGTAGCATTTTAGAATGAATTTCCTTTGTTCAAAGCTTAGTCTGACTGCCATTATTAATTCTAATGGGTTTAACTTGGAAAGAAAGAAACATCAATTGAGCTATCAGCTGTTAAAGTGTGTATATATTTTTTGGGACGCCCTGTATATATATATATATATGTGTGTATATATGTATATATGTATATATATATATATGTGTGTATATATGTATATGTGTATGTATATATATATATATATATATATATATATATATGTATATATATATGTATATGTATATATATATATATATATATATATATATATATATATATATATATATATATATATATATATATATATAAAGTGAACAATTAACAATTCCTACACCATCATTATATGGATTCATTGTCTTCATGCAGAATTTATGTTCGTATAGTTTTATGTTGAATGTTCATTTTTACATAAGAAACCAAAATCGCCTAAGCGAGTTTTGGATAGAATTTCGATTTATACTTCTTTATTCATTACTGTATTTCCCTAATTCATCTTAATTCATGTTCTTTCTTGACCGCTATCCTTTATTGATTTTATTACTTATTCATTCATCTACCTATTGTCTACTTATACCCTATCAACTTATCAGTCTATTTTTACTCGTGTCAATCTATGAAACGCAAAACTTTTGCCTTCGTTCGAAAACGTTCTCGTATTATATTTTTTTCATTTTTATTTTTAAGTGCGTTCACCCCTAAAGATATTCATAAATGTTTGGTAAGTTATTCTCGAATTCAGCTGACAGACAGAATCGAGCGCTTCAAAGATAAAATACCTCCGATAGCATATTATTTCGTAAATAAATTATCTCGTAAGTGCCATGTACTTTGTATTATATTTCTAAACATCTTAATTGTCTATTAATATGAAACACTGTAAAAACAAAAAGTTATAGTAACTGTTTAATTATAATTACTGTAATACTTTTAATTTAATATAATGTAATGTACTTTAATGAAACTGTACTTAATGATGTAATGTACTAAATGACGTAGTCAATGTACTTTAATGAAATTGTAGTTAACGATAATAAATGAATTGATAATTATAATCATAGTTACAGTAGACCAAAATTACAATGTACTCAATGTCCGACCCGACATTATGTCGCCATAAGGAATGTAGAATCGGCAATACTGTTATTTTTTTATTATTATTTTTCATTTGGAATTAATTTTGATGTGCTTTCTACTTTGCCAAATAATTGATGACCTGTTCTTTTTTTAAAATCTCATAATCATTTTTTTAGATTTAGCTGAATAATGAATCCTGAGTAACTTTTGCCATGTCATGTTTTGTATACATTCTTTCTTCGTTATAAAAGATGAAGTCATGTCTTGCCTAAGCATTTAATTGTAAATCTTAAACCTTTAATTTTTACTCATATGCATATTTTAGTGTAAAGATGCATAGTTCAATTTCCACTTTTAGTTAACTTGGCAGATCATGATAACATCAGATCTGAAAATACGCAATTTAAGATAAAAATATGGCTTCATCTTCAAATATCTTGTTTATTCGTTTAAACCTTACCACAGCTAAAAGATTTACTTTATTTTCAAATATTGTACAAAAATAATGCAGCCTCTTCAACATTTAATAATGATGATTTTAGTAGAATCGGGGTATATAAACCCCACCAATTTCTTCCATGTTTATTCTGATTCCAACTACGAGGCTGAGCATCACCTGTAACAGTTTAGGAGTAAAACACAGTAAGAAAAAGTCTTTATCTTCTCCTTCGAGCCGTGCTCTCTTCAGAAAACTTAGTCATTAGAATCTCCCGATAAGTTACAAGAAGAATCGGGGAGAAACCCCAAAGAATTTAATAAGCCTCTCAGAATCCTCCTAGCCACTAAAGAAGAACTCGGAGAGTAGTATAGAAGAAAACCACTTCAAGTCACACATCCGTTGCTTGCCTCCTAACCAGAACCCCCGTCGATCCGAACCACCCCAGGGCCATAGACGGAGGGGTTAACATTGTGGCGACCCTTTACCAGGATAAGAAAAAGATTTTTAGAAGATTTTTAAAAGAAGATTTTTAAAAGAAGATTTTAACAAGAAGATTTTAACAAGAAGATTTTAACAAGAAGATTTTAACAAGAAGATTTTAACAAGAAGATTTTAACAAGAAGATTTTAACAAGAAGATTTTAACAAGAGGCCACTCTTTGGCCAAGATAGAAATTACCCTGCATCAGGATAAACACATAGAAGAAGAGGATCTTAACAAACTGGCGACCCTGCACCACCAGGATAAGAAGACCCTTTACCCAGGATCTTCACGACTCCAGGATTCTTCCAGTCTTCCAGACCATTTAACCAGGATCTTCACGACTCCAGGATTCTTCCAGTCTTCCAGACCCTTTAACCAGGATCTTCACGACTCCAGGATTCTTCCAGTCTTCCAGACCCTGGAACCAGAACCAACACCCAGTTGACCGGCGTATCACGACTTCTAGTTCGTCACATCCACCCAGTTGACCGGCGTGTCACGACTTCTAGTTCGTCACATCCACCCAGTTGACCGGCGTGTCACGACTTCTAGTTCGTCACATCCACCCTTGAACCGGTGCGTCACGACTCCAAGTTCTCCACGCCTAGTTTTCATCCAGGAACAAGTGGCCAGCAAGACACGTCTTCAGGACACGTCTCTAAGGATTTCGCCGTAGGAATCTTGTTAAGTACAAAACTCTTTTTTAAAATAATTTCTAAACATTTGAAAAGTCATTATTATTAACAGTTAATATTTAATATTGAGCCAGAATTAACACAAAACACAGTGAACACTTCAGACACCAGTGATACATTTTTGTTTTATTGAAAACAATATTGTCACAGAATTATTTTCACAGTTATTTTCAGTTATTTTTACTATTCTAGTTAGTATAGTATAATTTTATTTTATGTATCAAACATAATAGTATCGTACCTTCGTGTACATTCGAGTGAAATGTTGTTTACATTTTATATTTTTGTTTGCAAATTTTTTTCAAAATTATTGAATTGAATTGACTTGCAAATTAAGAAAGAGAGTGTTATAGAGAGTTTATAGAGTTAGAGAGTTACTTGAAGCATTTCAAGTTAGTTTCAGAATACTTGATAAGAGTTCAAGTTAGTTTCAGAATACTTGATAAGAGTTCAAGTTAGTTTCAGAATACTTGATAAGAGTTCAAGTTAGTTTCAGAATACTTGATAAGAGTTCAAGTTAGTTTCAGAATACTTGATAAGAGGTCACGTCAAAGGTTGCATCTAAGAGGGACAACCGCCCCAGAGATTACAGAAGTTAGTTTTGAAAAAAAAAGTTAGTTTTGAAAAAAAAAGTTAGTTTTGAAGTCCCAAGTTAGTTTTCAATGCAGTCAATTGAATTCAACTTTTCCTTTGTAATTTAAGAGAATTTAATTTAAGAAAAAAAGTAAGTTAAGAATTTAATTCAACCTTTTTTTTGTGTTGTAAAAGAGAATTAAATTCACCCTGAATTGACCGATTTGCGTCTTTAGTTAACCTTTTTTGTTTGTAAGACGGAAATTCATCGATTTGTCTTTCCCGTTTCACGCATTGTTACGTATATAAATATATAGTTATGTAATTTATTATTTGTACAAAGGTTGTAATGACTTTGATAATCATTGTAATGTATACGTGATAATAATAGTTGTGTAATAATTAATTAATCGATCTTGTCCCAATGACTCCTTTTAAATTACTATATGAGGAACATGCCATCCCTTCGTTTTGTTTCAACTCTTTTAATTTTTGTTCAAAGTAATGTGACAAGCAATCTTTTTTCAAGAGCAAAGTGCTCACAAAAAGATGTTATTGTCAATTTCAGACTTATATCCCCGCTTAGTCACTCAATTCCCCCGAATGTCGTACTACAAACTTTGTCCTTTAAGTTTATTTTATTTTAATACCCCCAACCCCAGTTGAACCCAGTGACAACCGGAGAAATGGTTCAACCATGGTTAATTCCTCTTTAGTACGATGGAACATAACCTCCGTTTATGTTAAGTTGTGTTTTTTATTTTTAAGAACATTATATGCTTAGTTTATTATAGTTTATCATTGATTTCAATTTCCAAACTTTATATTTTTTTATTTTTTTTATTCGATTAATACTGAGTAATTGTCGTAGTCGAATATATCTTGCTCATGCATTTATTCAGTTAATTTAACAATCTTCTCAGCTAATCTGTCCCTCAAACTTATAAGATACACACTTTGTACCTAGTACACACAAATACACACTAGACCACAGGTCTATACATCATCCACTACGTAATTCGATTTGTACCTACAACAGTTAATAAAAATGCATGTATGCACATTATATATACTATAT
>JAJOZX010022302.1:5000-13173 GCA_023014485.1 Bathynomus jamesi
ATTGCGGAAACGTTTAGGAAAGTTATCTTCGTAAGAAATATTCGCAGCACCATAGACAAGGCCTTTAACTATGTTAACCAAAAACTGAGGAAGGTTACACTGTTTTTCAAAACAAGCAAGACTATGACAAATTTGTAAAGCAGTAGGTTTTTTAACAATATAAAAGGACATACCAAATCCAAGGGCACTTTTTGCATCGTCACTAATGTTTTTCGAAGAAAGGTTCAAAACACACTTTGAGCTTGCTTTTTTACTCCACTGACTATTTCGAATGAGACTTTTAATTTTGCGATCCAAAATGTTTCGAAGTGAAGAAGTTCTCCGACGCAACTCGTTGTAAATTTCATCAAACAAAGGTTGGATCCACGGTTGGGGAATAACAGTCAAAACATTACGTTTGGCAATGCCTAAATTTTTGAAGGTGGACCACTCATTTTGTCTGGTGACTTCAATATGTTTCTTTAAAATTACTCTGCTAAAGTTGTTGAACGGATGGTCGTCCATTTGTCTGAGGCGAATCGGAAGGAGGGACTTGGGAAGGACCTGCTCCTCCAGACAATTAGTAAGAAACTTTCGTCGGATCCGAATTGCATGCCCCTTCATTAATGTAGAAGAAAACACGACACAAACGGGGACAATAGAGGGAACAGCAAGGCGAAGGAACGCGTGGTGTTCATTATATGAAAAATTATTTCACGAAAGTGACACGTGAAAAATATTTATGATGAATAAAACCACGAAGGAAAAGAAACACAAAGGGGTGCTCAAGCGCTTTCGTCTAATGACATCCTCAGGAACACTGGAGTGAAAGGACAGATCAAGGCAATATATAGGTTACAAAAATAAACATACATACATACATATTATATATATATACATATATATATATATATATATATATATACATATACATATATATAGTAAGCATAGAAAAAATTGTGGGAGGAGCAAACATTTGTATGGGAGATTGACACTTTTAGCACTTCAGCCGACATTCAATATAAATTCAAATGGCTTGTTTATGAAACAGGTCACAAAAGAATAAAGAAATAAAAATAAATATAAATATAAATTGAGAAAAAAATTAATTACAAAATAGTGCCTTAGTGATATATATGTCACAGCCTAAATAACCATAAAGAAATAAACCGCAAAAAAAAAAAAAAAAACCACAAATATATATACATACATATATATATATATATATATATATATATATATATAAAAGACACTTTTAGCACTTTGGCCGACCTTCAATATAAATTCAAATGGCTTGTTTATGGAACAGGTCACAAAAGAATAAAGAAATAAAAATAAATATAAATATAAAAGTGCCTTAGTGATATATATGTCAGCCAAAATAACCATAAAGACATAACCCAACAGATAAAACAAACAAAAATTGTAAGTGGAGTCTACAAATTCAAGCTCAAAAGGGAAGTTTACAATCAATTTAATAGATGATGCCAAATTGATATATATGTCACAAAGAAATAAAGAAATAAACCAAAAAAAAAAAAATTAAAAAATAATAAAAAATAATAATAATAAATGTATATGTATGTATGTATGTGTGTATATGTATGTATGTATGTATGCAGTTAAATGTGTATATATATATATATATATATATATATGTGTATGTACCTTACCTTACCTTACAACCTCACAAAGGTTCTGCGCGATGATTTCTCATTTCGCGAAGGTCAAGCTTGTATGTGTATATATATATATGTGTGTGTGTGTGTGTGTGTTTGTATATATATGTGTATATGTATATATATTTGGTTATGCGGGTATACATGTGTAGGGGTATTATTTGTAATTTTTTCAATTTATATTTATTTTTATTTCTTTATTCTTTTGCGACCTACCGTTTTTTCAGACAATAATTATAAAAACAACTCTGGTAATTTTTTCCCTTATGCATATATATATATATATATATATTCTGTATATATTGCGTTTATATTTCGTATATATACCGTATATATGTTGTATATATTTTTATGGTTCTTTATATATCATCTAGGCATCATTTTGTTTTCCAATTTATATTTACTTGTACTTTTTTATTCGTTTGTGACTATAATATGCATGATTCGGACAATAACTAAAAAACCTGTGGTAATTTTTCCCTTATAAATTGGTGTGCCTCTCTTAAAATTTATCTTTCAATTTATTATTAATATTTTTTATTATTTTTTAATTTTTTTTTTTTTGTTTATTTCTTTATTTCTTTGTGACATATATATCAATTTGGCATCATCTATTAAATTGATTGTAAACTTCCCTTTTGAGCTTGAATTTGTAGACTCCACTTACAATTTTTGTTTGTTTTATCTGTTGGGTTATGTCTTTATGGTTATTTTGGCTGACATATATATCACTAAGGCACTTTTTATATTTATATTTATATTTATTTTTATTTCTTTATTCTTTTGTGACCTGTTCCATAAACAAGCCATTTGAATTTATATTGAAGGTCGGCCAAAGTGCTAAAAGTGTCTTTATATATATATATATATATATATATATATATATATATATATATATATATATATATATATATGTATATATATTTGTGGTTTTTTTTTTTATTTGCCGGTTTATTTCTTTATGGTTTTTTAGGCTGTCATATATATCACTAAGGCACTATTTTGTAATTAATTTTTTTTCTCAATTTATATTTATATTTATTTTTATTTCTTTATTCTTTTGTGACCTGTTTCATAAACAAGCCATTTGAATTTATATTGAATGTCGGCTGAAGTGCTAAAAGTGTCAATCTCCCATATAAATGTTTGCTCCTCCCACAATTTTTTCTAGGCTTACTATATATATGTATATGTATATATATATATATATATATATGTATATATATATGAATATGTATGTATGTATGTTTATTTTTGTAACCTATATATTGCCTTGATCTGTCCTTTCACTCCAGTGTTCCTGAGGATGTCATTAGACGAAAGCGCTTGAGCACCCCTTTGTGTTTTTTTTTCCTTCGTGGTTTTATTCATCATATATATATATATATATATATATTTGATATATATATATTATATATATATATTTGATATATATATATATATATATATATTTGATATACCGGGTGCGGAAAAAGTAACGCCCTTTTAGTAATTGTATCTTTATAGTTTTATACAGTATAATTTTTTAGTTTTATATTGCATCATTTTGTTTCTTTTATTTTTACAGAAATTCTGAATAAATATGGCCTTGCGATTGACGAGAGAACAAAGAGTGAAAGCAGTTAAACATTATTACCAAGACAATAACAATGGAGCTAAAGCCGCTCGTTTGTTATCAGAAGAATTTAACATTCGACAAGTGCAGAGCCGCAATATCACAAGTCTAATTAGGAAATTTGAAAGAACCGGAAGCGTAAGTGATGCCACAAGATCAGGGAGGCCAGTTTCAGCAACAACCTTAGAAAAGTCCGATGAATTAAGAGAGTCATTGTTGCAACTCCTCAAAAATCCAGTAGACGTCTTTCTACAGAGTTGGGTATCAGTGACAGAAGTGTCCGTAGACTCTTAAAGAAGAACAAGATGAAGCCTTACATCCCTCGCGTGTTACAGAGCTTGCATGATGGAGATGCAGATAGACGATTAGAGTTTTGCGAAAATTTCCTGAATAAAGTCAATGAAGATGAGACCTTTCTTGATAAGATATGGTGGTCAGATGAGGCAACATTCAAATTGAACGGGCATATCAATCGCCATAATTGTGTGTACTGGAGCGATGTTAACCCACTTGTTATCTTGGAAAAAGACGTTAACCTACCAGGAGTGATAGTTTGGGCAGCCATCTCTTCCATGGGAATAATAGGCCCGATATTCTTTGATAGTACTGTTAATCAAGATAATTATTTACAAATGCTGCAAACAGAATTCTGGCCGAGAGTTAGAAATGAGAATGGAATTTACTTTCAACAGGATGGTGCGCCACCCCACTACTATGGGTTACTCGTTAGGGAATGGTTAAATTTAAGTTTCGAAGGGAGGTGGATAGGACGACGTGGAGCAATTGAGTGGCCAGGACGACGTGGAGCAATTGAGTGGCCAGCACGATCGCCAAACCTAACACCACCTGACTTTTTCTTGTGGGGTGTACTGAAAGATCTTGTTTACAAGGTCAAACCGAAAACACTTCCTGAATTAAGACAAACAATTCGTGAAAAATTTACTACAATTAGAGGTAGCGGGTAGAGGGAGGTCTGAGGGTCATGTGCTCAGATTTGAGTGATCATAGGCTCAAATGACAGCTTTTCATGCCAATAACATGATTCAAGCAAAAAAAAATTGGTTTTGGCTTATATACAAAAAATGCACTCAAATTTACTCGAAAACCACCATTTTTTAGTATGTTTGCAATTTTATAGCTAAACCGCGTCAAAACTGTCTTATAACATAAAAACTTATTTAATAACATATTATTGAATGTTCTGCTGCTCTTCACATGAGATATTAACCTTTGTACATTTCTATATTTCAGATAATTTACATATTTATTCTATCTTTTTTGTTTAGAATACAGAAATTGGTGATTGTTTTACTTTTAGCACTTTTTGTGAAATAATGTGATAAAAGTTTGGAAAAGCAACGCTTTAAAATCAGCCGATCAGTAGCAACCACGCCTAGCAATGGCACAAAAGCTAGTGTTCATTTTTGGTGACAAGCTACCTACTTGGTATGATGCAGCAATCGCAATATTTTCAGAGGCGACACAACCAAAAAGCTCAAAAATGTAAGTTTTTGAAGTCTATATAGTCTTACAACGTAAGTGCAATATTGATATGTTAATAACTAAAGCTCATGACTGTCTTTTTTATTGTAGGAGTGCAACAATTCATGCATGCAGTGTAGCTCTACGACAAATCTGGATCAAGTCATTTGGTGAAGAACATGTTCTGACTATAAATTCTATTAAAAGAAAACTGACAAAATTGGTTGAGATTTATCACTCACAAGTCTACATCCGAGGTACATTCTATTTTCCTTTCTTATGTTTCGCTGGTAATAAAGTAGGATCACTTCATCACAATATTATTATTAATTATTATTTGTTTTTATAGCCCATCGCAAAAAAGGGAAGAAAAATCTGGGTCCAAGTGAACCTAAATCCTTGCGACAACTAAATAAAGCGTGGAGAAGTTTCACACACAAAGCAGGATCTGGTGAGAAATTTAACAATGTGCAGTAAATAAGCCTAGCTTATCTATTTCTATACAAACATACTTACACCATCATTCTATTTCGCAGGGATATGTCCAGATAGCCTTTTGGGCATTGGAAAACAAACTGAAGAACTTACTGGCGATGAAAAAGCATTCTCCACATACTTGAGAAAATGTGTGTAGCAGCAGCTGAAGGCATTAAGCTTCAATGTGGGAGAGAATATGGATTTGCACATGTAAACCAAAGCTTACGAGCAAGCGATATCTCCAGCTTGCCAGACTCGCAACTCTTGGGTTTACCAACGAACAATCTTGCTGCTGAACGAAACCTGGCTGTGTTCGACAAGAGTGCAGCAAAAGCTGCAGTGTCGAAACAAAAAATTCACTGCTAAATCATTGAGAAATGATTTGTGCCTGTATAAAGCATGGCAGGGCCCAGTGCAAAGCAGCACTAAAAGAATCACGAGTGTTACTGGATCGAGAAAAAAGCTGGAACAACGCTCAAAAAACAAAGCTAAAGGCTCGAATCGAGCTCAAAATGGCTAAAAAGAGAAATGCCAGTGACCACACAAAAAAGCTTCTCACAAACTGCAAAACTTGGTCAGGGCCATGTACAACACCTGAAGAGTTAATGCAAACTCTTCAGATGAGACCAAGTCAAGCAGAATTTATAGTGAAAACTGAGATGGCATACTATTCACACACCCACAAGAGTGACAAACTGCAGCGCCCAGAATTATATTGTCAAAACAGTATATCTCACGATGAAAAACTTGAGAACCTCCTCATATTGCTGAGTGAAGATGACTCAAATGCCAATGAGGTATCAACTGCTACAGTTGCAAACTTGGCATCTAACTGCCAAACGCTGGAACTTATTTCAAAGTCTTCATCCACCACCCCTGCCACCAACAAAATCATGTGCTTGGAGGTGAATCAGCTATGTGCTGTCATTTGGCAGGATGAAGAGAAAAATGGAGAGTACAACTGGTTCATTGCCTATAACAAGTTCATTGAAGACAATCGACTTTTGGACCACTTATGCCGTGAGAAGAAGGGCATGAACAAGTGGTGGCGGTACCCAGCACAAGAAGAACGTTCAGACAGTTCAGCACGAACAAATTCTTGATGTCGTTGTTGAAGGTGAATGGAAGTTTGATTCCCGTATCAACCGATTCGCCTTGACTAACAATTAACATTAATGATATTGTGACAGCTTTCAAGCATGCAGTGCAAAAAATGAAATAGAAAATCAGTCATAAGAACGGTGTGCTTTTAATTTGCATTTTCTGTCAATAAATGATTGGAAAACCACAAAATGTCTGGATTTTGAGCTCGAACAGGCCATTTTTCTCCAAAATCACTCAAGCGTGACTAAAATTCTAGCATAAATTTATCAAATATATAATACAAATGACAATTCTATTTGCTACCAAAGATATATATCAAGAACTCTAATCATTCCCAAGCACACTGAGTATTTCCAAAAATCATAATTTTGACCCCCCTAACGCTGTTTTGACGCTAAAAATCAGTAAATTGTGGTGCAATTTTTGTATACACAATTTTCAGCAAAAACCTTTTCAAAACTTCATATTCATGTATTTTCACACAAAATGAGGCTATGATCACTTGTTTTTGACAACATGCCATTTTACCCCTACCTCTACTACAATTAACGTAGAAATGTGTCAAAAGCTTTGTAGAAGTGTTGCTGGTAGGGTTCAGTGTTGTATTGAACACCAAGGGTAGCATTTTGAACATGATTATTAGGTTAGTAAATACTATGTATGTATGTAGAGTACATTTTTTTAAGGTGTATTGAGCCAACAACAAAATTAATTAAATTCCAGTTATTTTTTAGTTTTTACTGAGAAAGTACTTATTATTTCTCTTAAAATGCTGTAATTGATTTATTTCCTTCAATAAAGAGAATAAACTAAAAAGGGCGTTATTTTTGCCGCACCCGGTATATATATATATATATATATATATTTGATATATATATATATATATATATATATTATATATATATATTATATATATATATATATATATTTTATATATATTTATATATATATTTTATATATATATATATATATTATATATATATTGATCAGTCTTTTCCTCATCAGTGGTGATCAGTCTTCATTGAACAGACGTGTTTTATCGAGTGCCAAGTGTTATCAATTGAATAAGTGGTTTTCATTGAAGTGTTTTTAAAAAAAAAGTGTTCCGTGCATTCTTAACTAAATTACTTCGTGCTACTAATCATTCATTAACGAATATATTTCATTTATTGACGTTACTCAGTACTATAGTTATTTGATCAAACCAAGGCTAACTGCTTGTTTTGTTTTTCAATCAATCAGAAAACGTGCAGTCATAAGGTTGAAATTCCTTGGTTTGCCTTTGTTGTTTTTCAATCTATCAGAAACGTGGTTTCTTAAGGTTCATTTTTCCTTCACACTACTACCCTGCTCAAAAGGGTCACTACCGTGGGAAAAAAGGGATTAAGTCCAGTAAACAGCGACCAGATAAGTTTCATTTAATACTTTTCTTTAACATTTCTTTCGTCGTAGCTTAATTATATATTCAATTCATTTAGCATAAAATTGTGTTACAAGAAACCTGTTTCTGCGTTTCAAGAACAATTTGCGGGTTTTCGCAGGTGTACGGCACAATAAGCACGCGGTAGACCTACGTTGTAATTTATTAATTTTCCAAACGCTCGTTTTTTGTTTTTTAACTATTAAAAGCATGGCACCGCCGTCAAGTACTTGCAGTCGCTGTGAAGGGAAATTTACCGCTTACCGTTTTACATGGCTAATAATAATGAACATTAGTTTGCAGGTGTGCTCAGCATGGAAATCTGAGGAACGAATTAGACCGTGAGAGGGAGGCCAGGGTGAGGCTTCAAGAAAGCGTGATGCTTCTGACGTCAAATTGATTCCTTGAGACTCCAGT
>JAJOZX010022303.1:0-24736 GCA_023014485.1 Bathynomus jamesi
ATGATCTTGTACGATATGACCAAGGTGGAATTTGAGCCATTTCGCGTAATGGCTGAAGATTTTAGTCATTTCGCGAAATGACCAAGTGAAACATCCTTTTTGCGAAATGACTAAAAGTTTCAGCCATTACGCGAAATGGCTAGTTACCCACTTTGACTGTAATATATATATATATATATATATATATATATATATATATATATATATATATATATGTTAAATATTTTAAAATACTCTTTTCATAGTGTTTTAAAGAAAGAATCCCTTTACTTCCGGATGGTGTTTTCCTTTCCACAAACCTTCATGGTAAATTTTTTTTCAGCAAATTGTTAATCAACCTTTATTCTTGCAGTTCTTTCCTTAGTATAAATAGCAAGATTGATTTCCCAAATAAGGTGTTCAGGAAAGTTTGAAGTATAACCAGAAGGCAAATTATATTAGGTTCAACTCAATAACATTTTATTATATAGCTAACTTAAAATTGAGATATGATAAATATGAAAAAAATTAAGGAACTTATGCAAGGGTACGGCTGACTCTTCCAGTTGTTGCAGAATGGTCCTCTACTCCACAGGGAGGTAGAGGGATGCAGGCCACTCTGCCTCTCCTAACCTTCTTCCCAAGGAGATTCCTCTGAAATTGTTAGTCTTAGTTTACCTTGGGGCTAATTTTGATTTAATATGAGTAGGTAGTTAGGCCTATGAGTGATTGCAAGATTTAATATAATAGAACCACAAGTAGATTCTAAAAGTTGATTTCCAGCTCTAATATTTCATTATGTTCAATTTTGAAAATATCTTTAAATTAATAAATTGGCCAAATAAAAATTTGCAATATTAAATTTAATGGCAAAAGTTGCCTGTGATAGTTCAATATGATAGTAGTTCAATACGAGTATATTGAACTAATTATGTAATATGAAAATATATTTGGCCGAAATTTGATTTTACTCGAGATCCTTAATAAGAACCTGTATAAATTTAATGACCCTACCTAGCTCAAAAATCCAAGAATGTGGAAAACTTCTGCTTTCGTTGGCCTTATTTGAAGGGAAGACCGTTCGGAAACCTACGGGTCGTATTATAAATTTTGTAAAATAGATTAATTTTAGTTAGGGCCTACCCAAACCGATTAAGTTTTAAATTTAAGTAACCTGGCCAAATTAGGTCGGTTATGGTAATGTAAATTTACAAATATTCATCCATATACTAAATTTGAAATAAATCATAGCCTAACAAGGCTTGTTGTTGTCTGGGCGAATTGGCCCGAAACAGCAAAGGTCTGAGTTAACTACGAATCATTGAAATGACTACGGTAGTAATGAAGTATTGGGGAATCCCCAGTTTATTTTTACGGTCATGACTGCTGCAATTAATGATAAAAAGTTATCATTAATGGGAAGTATTGTTTTAGTCTAATGCATCAAGTTTGGCTTAACAATCCTTACCTTCACCATTTAATTCCTTCTTGGTTCAGTGACTGCTCCTGTTTGGAAATCTTAGGGTCGGGACTAAGTTAGTCACGACCAGGGGCCCCGTATCTCCTTTCCGTCATCGTTGTGGTCAAATTCTTTGTTTTACCCCTCCATGATCCTGTAGTCTTGCATGGGGAAAAATTTATAACTGCAGTTGGGGTTGCTTGCACGGCAAAATTCTAAAATTCCAGCATGAACGGTGAAAGCGTGAGCGCCGAGAGCAAAATTGTGGTCGGTAAGTCCGAGAATCGCAGAGATAGCGATTTTTCGAGGTGTCTTCTGCATTCCAATTTTGCCTCTTCTGCACAGGTCGTTGCGCATTTTCTGGAAAGGGAAAAAATTCTCTCCCACTGGATTTGCTCTTAATTTTTATGGCTCCTATTTTTCTTGTAGGTGTTATGATGATTTTAAATTTCAGGTTAGGATGTTAAATCCACTATGATGTTACGCGTACCGTACACGAGCTTTGTATATAAAACAAGCCTTATTAAGCATTCGATTAATTTTTTAATTTGATCTGAGGTTTTCGTTTTGTTTTTCGCGGTACAGTACCGTACCTTTTAAGGGAGAAAAACTTGAGCCATTTTAAGAATTATACAACAGAAATTTTTGCTTAGTCAAAGTTTTCAATATAAGATGAGGAACTTCCAAGTCCACGAACAACCATGGGTTCGATTCTTTTCTTGTGTGAATATGACTCTTGAAATCTTCATCTATTGCGTATCAAGAATTACGATCTTCACTACTATAAATGAATATAGAAATAAAGTGAATTAGAATAAAATAAGTGAATTTTGCATTTTCTCATTTTTCTCTGGACTAAGGTAAATATGTAAAGATTAGTCTTTTGTGCTTTCTTTCAATAATTTTCAACATTTATCGTCATTGTTTGTATTTTCTTCTATTCTGGAAATTTAATTAATCTAAGACACCATTCAAAAATATTACGTCACAACAAAGACCCCCAAATTAACTTTGCCCAAAAATATTGATAATAATTTTGTTTATGCGCTTAAACTTAACAATACACGTTATTCTTCTTTTGCGCACCTCTTCACTCTTTGTTCATTTGGATTTGTTTCCCCTAATTACCAATGTCCTTCGCTCATTAATTTCTCAACTTGAAATTCTGATACGCGTTTTACTCTATTTATTACACTTTGCTTATTGCATGATACATCCCCATTTCATGTACCATTTTCTATCTCTCCTACTGTCAATAATTATTATTATTACATTTCCACAGTTATTTTTCTGTTTAGGTAAGACAGATATAGGAATGCAGTGAAGAACTCGAAAGCTTATCCTGGAGCAGATACCGATTCCGATCATAACTTAGTGGTAATGGAAAATATGGTGAGGCTGAAGACTCTGAAAAAGAATAAAGTAGGGAAGAAATGGGATACTGAAAAACTGAAGGGAGAACAAAGGATAGTTTTTGCTAAAAAGGTGAATGAAGAGATAAGGAGGCAAAGAAATGACGGCCACATTCATATGACAAGTGAAGAAAGATGGTATAGAGTGTAAACTGAAGATACAATAAAGGAGAGTGCACAGGAAAATATTGGTTATGTGAAAAGAGAAGCAAGGAAACCCTGGGTCACTATAGAGGTGCTTCATAAAATGGAAGGAAGAAGAAAATGGAAGAGTATAAATACAGAAGAAGGGAAGACAACGATACAGACAGTTGAATAACGAACTGAGAAGAGCAACTGATAAAGCAAGAGAGATGTGGCTTGAAGAGTAGAGCAGGGAAATGGGGGAATTAGAAAGGAAAGAAAGAACTAATTTAATGTACCAGAAAGTTAAAGACATAAATAGATGGAAAAGAAGTAACTTGGGAGTGCGAGAAATAGAGGGGAGAAATGGAGAAAAACTGAGAAGACCAAAAGATATAAGGAAGAGATGGATTGAGTATATTGAAGAACTGTATGATAAAGAGAACAAACCTAATAACATCGAAATGGAGGAAGCAGATGAGGTGGAAGTAGATTGTATGGGATCGGACATATTGGAAAGAGAAGAAGAGATGGCTCTAAAAGACCTAAGAAATGGCAAGACCCCAGGAGCAGATGATGTACCAGCAGAACTTCTGAAGAGTCTTGAAGGTGATGCTAGAGAAAAGGTGAATGTATTGTGCAAAAACATGCATGAAAGTGGAGACTGGTCTGCTGACTTTATGAGAGACTCTATGATTACTATCCCCAAGAAACCGAGAGTCACCAAGTGTTCAGAATTTCGAACCATAAGCTTGGTCAACCATGCATCATAAATAATGCTAAGGATACTAACTAGAAGACTAACGAACAGAGCTGAGCAGTACATTGGAGAGGATCAGTTTGGATTTAGGGCAAAATGCGGAACAAGAGAAGCTATTGGTATTATGAGAATGATGGGGGAGAGAGTGCTGGAACATGATCAGGAAATGTTTGTTTGTTTTATTGACTTTGAAAAAGCTTTTGACAGAGTCCAATGGAGGAAACTAATGGAAATATTGAAGAATATTAATGTTGACTAGAGGGACCGTAGGCTGATAAAAAATCTATATCTTGGGCAGACTGTGAATGTTAGAGTTGCAGGAGGAGAATCGGAGCCTGGATTGATTAGGAGAGGGGTCAGGCAAGGATGCTCCCTGTCCCCCGTGTTAGTTAACATCTATGCAGAAGCAATGATAATAGAAGCACTCTCAGATCTGGAAGAGGGAATCAGAGTGGGAGGTAAATTGGTCAAATCTCTAAGGTTTGCAGATGACAAAACATTTGTATGCAGTACTGAGGAAGGACTGCAAAGAATGGTCAATAGCTTGACAACAACAGCGGAAGAATTCGGAATGAGAATTAATGAGACCAAGACAAAGGTAATGAAAATTGCAAGAAGGAAAGGAGCACAAATGAACCTAACGATAGGAAATCGGACCTTAGAAGAAGCTGAGTAGTTTAATTATCTGGGAAGTTTATTAACCAACAATGGAGATTGCAATAAGGAAGTAAGATCTAGAATTAGTATGGGTAAGGTAGCTTTTTAGAGACAGAAAAGACTACTTACAGGTAACCTCAACTTGAAGCTGAAGAAAAGGTTAGTAAAAAGCTTGATTTGGAGTGTGGTACTGTATGGAGCAGAAACATGGACACTGAAAACAACTGAAAAGAAACTCCTAGAAAGTTTTGAAGTGTGGATTTGGAGAAGAATGCTAAAGATAAGCTGGAGGGAACACCAAAGTAATGAGGAGGTACTGCAACAGGTGAGGGAGGAAAGAAGAATCATTAAGGTGATAAGAGAAAGACAGAAGAAATGGATCGGACAGGTGTTGAGAAGAGAAGGATTGTTGAGGGAGGTGATAGAGGGTAGATATGAAGGTAGAAGGCCGAGGGGAAGGAAAAAGAAAGCAATGCTGGATGATTTGAAGGCAGGCAGGAGCTACCATGAGATGAAAAGGATAGCTCAGGATAGAACACTTTGGTGGGACACATGAATTGGACCTGCCTGATAGGCAGAACACGATGGATGAATGGATACTCGAATAAACATATTTATATATACTTATAAATTCATACAATATTATACGAATGCTTGTGAAATGACGTTGATGGGCCAAACCGTGGTGTTGACATGGTTACTTGCTGTCGCCGTCTAGGAGAGACTACATATGGGCGTGTCAGTAAAAACCGTATATTGACGGTTGCGTGAAGCAGGATATCACCACTGATTTGTGGCTGATGCCTATTATATTAATAGTGACTTCCAGATTGTATTTGTATTATCACTGTGGAGAGATAATGATTTAACCACGATGGACAGATAAACCCATTAATGTTTTCCAGATTTCCTGTTGTATTATCAGTGTGTAGAGATTATTAGATCTTAACATGGGATATCCTTAAACATTTAAAAAAACACCGACAATTCCTTCTATTTCCTGTTTTTTTTCCTGTTTAATCATTGACCCACAGTGTGTCGAAGTAGTATGACCGCATAGATGTCTGTTTAGAGTAATAGATTTTTCAGCTGATGATGAAGGCAGTGATGATCATTATAATCTCGATATGTACCGATCAACAGACATCTATGCAAATGATGATGAAATGTAAGTTTTTATTTTATTTGACTCCCTTTTTATTTACTATTTTAATAGTAATATTTGATAGTGCTCATTTACGTAATTTTCATATCGCTCGCTAACCGTGTTTTTATTCTTTATTTAACCAGCACTGATGTCTACGTACATTTATTCGACGTTATCGGTAATGGCGAAGGACTCACAAATGTTTAATAATTTGAGTGAAGTTAATGCGTAAGTACTTTCTTGAATTTTTGAGCAGTGTTGTTTTTAAACTTATTCATTCAATGCAGATATATCTTGTATTTACTACTATCATCTCTCCTGCCTCTAATATTGATTATATAGGGTGTACACAAATTATCTTTACAACTTCTCTCTCAAATAAAAATATTAGAAAACGAGGTATACATACCGTGAGAGAAAGTAATATAGTTTCACGTGATAGTTGTCAGATGTCAGATTATTGTATAGGGTGTACACAAATTACGAAATTGATACGAAATTCCCTTAACATGCATGTCTCATATCAGGGGATTGGCCGTGGGGGCCCATCTCTTGGCCGGCCAAATCACCAGACATAACACCCTGTGACTTTTTTCTATGAGGTTATGTAAAAGACTGCGTGTACACAACTCCAGTGGCCAACATCAACGATTTAAAGACCAGAATTGCTGCTGCTGTTGCTACAGTTGACGTTAAAATGTTGCAGCGAACATGGATGGAGATAGAATGCCATTTGGACGTCTTACGTGTGACAAATGGTGCCCATGTTGAATGTGTTTGAGGTTATGTGAAACTGTATTATTTTCTCTCACAGATGGCTCAAAACAGTATGTGTATCATGTCTAATAAGAATTTAATAATGTTTTGTTTATGAAAATTTAATAATGTTTTGTTTAATAGAGAAGAAAATAATGTTCAATAAGAAATTTAATTATGGTTTGTATGTAAATAAGAAATTGATAATGTTTTGTTTGAAATTAAAAATATAAATTGGCAACATCTGAGATGTGCCGAAGTTGGAGGTTGAGTAAAATGCCCAATTTTGGCAATTCAGTCACGGGCGGGATGTGACCTGTTATTGTTTATTTACAATATTAATTATGTTTCTCTCCGCGATTAAATGTTAACGCTAATTCCGCACTCGCTTTATTCCGTTTGTCTAAATTGTTTCGGCATAAATAAAAAGTCAGTAAATAGTAAATAAAAGCGTGTAATTATCCCCGGTCCCCTTTCCTTTGTTCTTCGAAAGTTTAATGACGCTCACCGGCTTAAGCGGTCTACCCGCTTCCGTATAAAGACAGAGAAAATGAGTGATAATAGAAAAGAAAAGGAAAATGCTGAAAAGAAAGCGAAGAGTAGAAGGAAAGAATGTGGTTTCTTTATAAATCACGACAGTACCTCATTTCCTAATATTTTTATTTGAGAGAGAAGTTGTAAAGATAATTTGTGTACACCGTGTATTTATATATGAGGAGTCTTTCTGGTTATTTTCAGGAATGAAATCGGTCTAATTGATCTTTATACACCTGGGAGCATAGAGTTTTTCGGTTGTAGGATTATCCTAAGCTATGTACAGTTGTCCGCATATGTAATGTTCCTCGCCTCACAGGCCACTCCGGACATGTAGCAACGCCGCAGTGTTAGTCAAGATACCCCAACTCGGGGAAGGTAGGGGGGGGACATCCGAGCCCAACAACATATAACAGACATATATATCTAAAGGACAATTGAATGTGCAGTCATTGACATGAAGGTAATTATAATGTAATGTCTGTATTCATAAAGATAAACAATTAATATGATCATGAACAGCGGTGAACTCATGTAGTTTACTAGTCTTGGAGCTATTGAAGAATAGGGACCCCAGCCTTCTTTACTTAGGCTTATAAGGCTAACTAACGAAAATACCACGAACTAACCTAACCAATCGTTAGGTTAACTGTACGCCCTTGACGATTGGTTAGGTTAGGTCATGATATTTTCGTTAGTTAGCCTTATAAAGCTAACTAAAGAAGGCTGGGGTCCCTATTCTTCAATAGTTCCCGTCTTATACAGTAATAAGGTTTCATTATGATTACTGAAAATCTATATGAAGAGCTACTACAATAAAACTTTTTATATACTAGTGAATGCGAAATGTTCACCTGCAGGAAATTTTTGTTTTTTGTGTAGGCTATGGTTTACGTGAAAATATCCAGCAGGCAAAAATTTGACAATTTAAACTAATCTTTGGAAGATAGTAAGAAAATAAAACATCATTAAAATACTTTATTTGAAAAGTAAATTCAGTATATTGTAATAAAACACTGTAAAGTAAAAGCAGTAAAAACATTTTAAATTATACTCTATTATTACTGTATAAAAAGAATGTTATGAATGCCGCTAATTTTCGAAACCCTTCCGAATGGTCTCCCTCATTTTGTGTAGGTTATCCCATGCAGAGACAATCCATTTAGCATGAATAGGCTTCAGTGTGGAGAGCTTCAAATCTATATTACCGAGAGATTCATTTACGTTGAGTGCTGCTGAAACTTTATCCGCATATCAAGAGGTAAAACTTGCTTTGATATACGACCTCAACCTCAACCAATCACATTCCAGAATAAATGTCGTCATTCATGACGTCATTTTAATCTGTAAGATTATAACTAGCAACTGTTGACCACGAAATTATGATGCCGCGAACTCGTCCAAGGATATGAAAGAGCGAAAATTTGCTGCCGCGAAATTAACCTGGTTTACAGTATATAGGTTTCAGTTATAAACTCATACAATATTGTACTAATGTTTGTGAAATGACGTTGATGGGCTAAACCGAGGTGTTGACATGGTTACTGGCAAGATCTATGTTCATACCATGTTTCTACACCGCATGGCGAACACTGACTCTGAAAATTAATCCAGCTCAAGATAAAATTGCACAGCGAGGCCGGATAATTGGTATGCGGGAAGCAGGCCTCTCTGTAGCTGACATAGCCATGGAACTGGGAATTTCGAAGCCTACTGTTCGAGGTTGGGTGCGGAGGTGGCAGGATACTGGGAATATGCTAGATCGTTCTAAGTGTGGGACACCAAGAAAGACCACCCCAAAAGAAGACCGGAGAATAATCAACGAAGTGCAGAACGATCATATCAACAACGCAGTCGCCATCCGGGAGACATTACATGTGGGCGTGTCAGTGGACACCGTAAGGGGACAGTTGCCTGAAGCAGGATATCACCACCATACTCCTGCCAAAAAAAAGAGGATCGAGGAACGACATCGTCAGGCTAGGCTCTCGTTTGCTCGCCAGCATATAAATGATGATCTCGCATACTGGAGCAGAGTTATCTTCTCTGACGAGAAGACGTTTGCGTCTACAACTCACGGCTGTCTTCGGTGTTGGCGACAGGACAACACGAGATATGTCCGCCAAAATATTTACGAAGTGGCATGGAATGGGCACGTGACGGCCAATGTGTGGGGATGGATGCCCCTGCAAGGACTAGGAGAACTGACTGAGATCCATGAGAGGTTTACGGCAGATCAGTATATAGAGATCATGGAGGAGGTGATGCTACCTTCTGTACGCGCGTATGCCTTGTCCTATCCTGAGCAGATTATTTTTATGCACGTATGTTGTATTTGTGTGTTATAGAATATCACATACTATAACTCGAGTAAGATTTATGTATTACACACATTTGTATATCCGGTTTCCACATTTACATGGGACGAATAATGGTCATAAAATTGGTCTTTAACGCTTTCAGTACAATGACAACACTTTAGGATTTTATTCTGGATAACTGCAGACTGTATTATTTGTATAACGGCGCACAACTACATTTAGCTGAGAGAAACCCCTAATACACAGGGTTAAAACCTATCTCGAATTGTGGGTTGCTGATGAAGCGTATGGATGAGATATAATTCTACTTTTAATGCTTAAAATCCATTTGTAGGACAACTCTCCCATCCACACCGCCAGGATTATTAGAAGGTGGTTCGAAGAGCAGCGAAATCTAGAACGACTGGACTGACCTAGTAAAGGGTGTGATCTCAACCTCATTCAGAACGTGTTGGGGAATGTGGTGAACTCGTGGGAGCCTGAACAGGAGCCGACCAGCCGTCAGCTGCTGGATCACACTATGGCTGAGTGGGAGATGTTCCGAAGGAACCCATACATCATACATAACCATGTTGCATCTATGCCACACAGATTACAAGATGTAATAGAGAATAATGGGGGATGGACTAAATACTAACTATGAACCGGGTGTAGCTGTGCCATTGATGTTAATCTACAGCAAATTGTGAGCATTTTGTATGACGTTATCATTTTGTATGATAAACTATATAGTAAAACTTTCTCAACCATTGCATATTTGTTGTAATAAAGAAATGGTGTTTTATTGTATATATATATATATATATATATATATATATATATATACATATATATATATATATACAAGCAGATCCTTCGGTTCCCTGCCCTCGGGGCGGGGCTTGTGCTTCGCAAACTCGCCTACGGCGAGGGCATGTTAGGGTTACTCCTTTGGGGGGAAGTCATTCTCCCTTTCCCCCCAAACCCCCTCACCCCTCTTGTACAAATTGGGGGATAAGCCCCACCCCATGTTGCATAACCCCCTTCCTCATTACCCCACCCCCTCCCCATTACCCACACCCCTCTCACCCATTACCCCACCCCTCTCCCTCATTACCCCACCCTCTCACCCATTACCCCCATCTCCCCCATTATCCCACCCCTCCCCATTACCACTCCACCTCCAGTGAGGAAAGGGGCCAGCACCTTGCAACAATTGATCAACATTGCAATTGCATATGCACTCGAACATTTTGCGTTCATACTACTTTGAAACATTGTGGGTCGATGATTAAACAGGAAAAAATAGGAAATGGAAGGAATTGTAGGTGTTTTTTTTAAATGTTTAAGGATATTCCTTGTTAAGATCTAATAATCTCTACACATTGATAATGCAACAGGAAATCTGGAAAACATTAATAGGTTTATCTGTCCATGGTGGTTAAATCATTATCTCTCCACATTGATAATATTAATACAAATACAATCTGGAAAACACTATCAATATAATAGGCATCAGCCACAAATCGGTGGTGATATCCTGCTTCATGCAACCGTCACCTTACGGTTTTTACTGACACGCCCATATGTAGTCTCTCCTAGACGGCGACAGCAAGTAACCATGTCAACACCAGGGTTTGGCCCATCAACGTCATTTCACAAACATTAGTATAATATTGTATGAATTTATAAGTATATATAAATATGTTTATTCTAGTATAACCGTGGATTATTCTCATGTGGTTTTGATAATCAGTTACTGTTATTCAAATCGAAACTGTTAACAAGTTCTTTGTGTAACAATCGATAAGCCATTTCCCACTAACTCTCTCTGCCCCTCTGCCTCGCTCTCTCTCTCTCACTGTCTCAATCTTTTTCTCGCTCAATGTCAATCCATATATATATATATATATAACCGTGTAAATTCGTAAGTTAGTAAAGGTTTGAAACTATACACGGTCTCTAAACAGCTTTATTAGTATTGTTGCATAATGATTTAATATACGAGAGACTGGTGGGTGGGGAAGGGGAATGGGAGTGTGGAGGATGGTTGTGTAATGTCTATTTTTGTTTTAAATTCACTATTATATAAAAAGTTGTATTGTGGTATCTGTTCATATAGATTGCAGTAATCATAATGGAACCTTATTACTGTATAAGACTAGTAAACATGGAGTTCAACGCTGTTCACGATCATATTAATCGTTTATCTTTATGAACACAGACATGACATTATACTTAGGAGCAGTTCAAAAATTACGTAACGCTATTTTTGCTCAAACTTGACACCCCCAGATCCGCCAGGCAGGTTCTGTAACGCTAGACCAGGCACTCCCTAAGATGTTATATAACACTTCCCCCACCCCACACCCGACACTTTGCGGGGGGGGGGGGGGCAGGTTTTAGCAAAAATAGCGTTACGTAATTTTTGAACGGCGCCTTACCTGTATGTCAATGTTATATGTTGATGGACTCGGTTCTCCACCTTCCACCCCATCTTCCCCCAGTTGGGGTACCTTGACTATCGCTGCGGCGTTGCCACATTTACGGAGTCGCCTGTGAGATGAGGAACATTACATATGCGGGCAACTATACACCCCATACAACAATTATCTGAGATAAGAGACATCGTTAGTCTATACATTAATGTAGAGAAAAATGTGAGACCAACCACGAAGGTGACATTTATATAATGAAACGACTATTTCTAGATTTGTCCGATTATCAATTGTAACTTTTTCTATAATTTTTTTTTCAAAAATAAGATGTACTATTTATTTCAGGTTAACCAGTTTAGATCATTATAACCGATTTTGAATAGCCACGATCACAATCCAGAGGGTTATAAATAAGAATTACTTCACCTGAAAAACTTTCATAGGGACTTACAGAAAAGATGAAGTACTGAATCCGCTCAAGAAGAAGGACTCCGAAGGGGTTATACTCAATACTGACATCTCGACAGCCTCGGGTGAACAATGGCTCGGAGTATATTTCACAAGACAGCGATTGTACTATTACCACTCCCTTGGGAGATCCCCGTTTCACGATGCGAGAATAGTTATCTTCTTAAGACGAATACAGATTCCGATCATTGAATGGAACCCGACCCGCCAAGAGCTTTTATATAGCAATAATTGCAGACAATACTGTTTGTTATTCCTACTTCACATGTGAAGAGTTTTATGGAAATGTTTACTAAATGTGACAATTTTGTATTTAATTAAATAAATGTTCTCTTTCCATTTGGATAAAAAGATTATGTGTGTATTTTAATAGTAATGCATGTCACTATACTTTTTGTGTAGCATGCACGCTCTATGCAGAGTTATTATGGAGAGATATGCAGTTATTATGCAGAGTTTTTTATCTGTAAGAATGAACCAACGTATTCTTTTAAAATATAACTGAAAAATAATATAACTGTATTTGTAACTTTTTCAATAAGTGAATTTTTGACTCTAAATCGTTCTTATTCAAAAACCTTTGAATAATTTTTATACAACTATAAATAAGCTAAAGTGTAAACATATAAAAACATGAATTTGAACTGAAACCTTTGAATAATTTTTAAATAACTATATAAATAATTAAGCTGCAAACATATAAAAACATGAATTTTGACTGAAACAAGAGGATTAAAAAATTCAACTGACTTTCATTTTGAGTAATATTATTTTAAATGCCTGTAGGCATACTTTTGTTTAAATGTAGGAAAACAAAAATTCTTACATGTCGTTATAAGTTGAGAGAGCAATTTCCGTCCATGCACGTTGGCACTCATTCTCCTAATTGTAGTCGAACCCTTGAAAACCTACATGCGTCCACCTCTCACCACTCAGTAATCTGCAAAAAGAGAGATAGATATCATATATATACACAGTATATATATATATATATATATATATATATATATATATATATATTATATATATATGTATATATATATATATATATATTAATATATATATATATATATATAAAATTTTGGAAATAAATTCGTCCAAGTTTAAAATAAACTATGAACATCTATTCCTTGAATATAGTAAACAAAAAAAAATTATACATTGTAACACTCTTTTAACTAAATAGTACGCCTTATTGTTTAAAAATAAATAGAAAAACTTAGAATTGATGGTTCGACAAAACTGAAAATGGTCATTTCATTCGACAGCGATTATGTTCATGGTTGGCCTCTAGTCCCGTAGCCAGCTTTTTCAAGGAAGGGGGCTCGAATTTTATGGTAATCTAGCGAAAGTGGAGTGCGAAGGTACAGAGAAGGAAGCCAGGAAACAATATACCGTACACAGAGATTGTCAGGGTTTGGAGGGGTGTCAGAACACTTTCTTCCATGCCTGAATCAGATCTTATTTTATATATATATCACATCACACATACTTTGGTCAAAAGTGAAGTAAATACACACAAATATCTTCAGCAGTATTTACTTTTGACTGTTAATAATAAGCTAAAGAAAATTTATTTCAAGGTTAGAAATGTATAAAAAAGCAGACAAAATAAAAAAACTTCTTAAATTCCCTTATTAAAAAACTGAAATATCACCAACAGCTGCCATTCAAAGAGCAAATATATTTTAGATTCAATCAATCTGAAAATTACAATTTGAAGAAGAAATTCACTTTTCATAATTTGTCCCGATAGTATGTTGCAAATAGATCAACAACCTGATCCAGGTCAAGTTCCATATCATAATGGAAGTGTTGCCCCAAGTTTTAGAAGCATTTTTTCCAAGGGGGACTCGATCGAGCCCCTCGAGCTTCCCCTTGGTATAGGCTTGGTCTCATATTCGCTGTCTACATTAATGCATGCACTAGCGACTTTTTATTTCAGACTATTGTTCTATGGGGCGTTCATTGTTCAGAATAGTCCTACAACTGTTAAACTACGCTCCCAGAGGTACAAAGAACAATTACACCGACTTCGTTTTTGAAAATAACCGGAAAGATCCGTCATATATAAATGAACACAATATTCGAAGCAGTAGAGACGATAGTAATAAATACAAGATTTATTTGCATAGAATTAATAAATTAAAAAACGACACTGCTGGAAAATTCAGGGAAATATGCATTATCTTCAGGCAAATTATTTACCATTTGTGAATACTTCGCCATTACCGATAATATCGAAAAATGTATGCATGCATCAGTTTTGGTTAAAGAAAGAAAAAGACACGGTTTACTCGGGATATGAAAATTATGTAACTTTTTTTGTGCTCGAAGGAGCAAAGGGCAAATGTCCGCAAAATCGCCCACCCCATAGAAGAAGAAGAGAGCCAAAATCAAGGTCCAGTGTTTCGAGATACCTGGACACTCTGTTTGAAAGATGGGAGGCCATAGACAGGAGGAAAGATGGATTGAGGAAGATTGTTCCGGATTTGACTGGTTGAGTAGATGAAAGACTGAAAATACCGATTAACCCTTGCATTAAAGAGTTGGACAGAAAAAGAATGAGAAACTGTAGAAAGTCTGGTACTGCGTGCTCTCCTTTAAGGAGGAAGCATGCAGTTAGAGTGTTCCGAAGAGCAATAGTAAAGAGAAAGTGAAGCAACATTGCGGTGAAGAGAGAGAGATTGAAGACAATCAGTAAGAGGCGGGGAATTGATGAGACGAAAAGTGATTGATTCCACTCTGTCAAGTACGGCTGTGTGGGTTCACCCACCCCACACATGAGAAGCATACTCCATACAGGGACGAACAAGATCCCTGTACAGAGACAGCATCTGAGTGGGGGTGAAGAAAGCTCAGAGGTCATATGTTCCATAGCCGTCCTACGCGAATTATGAAGTGACTGCTGTGGGGTACGCTTTGAGAAGCGGGTGGAGAAGTCAAGAGAAGAATCATCGGCATTGGAGTGAATAGGACAGGAAGTACGAATTAAAAGATCATTGATAAATAAAAGGAAAAGAATTTGTGACAGGACAGAACCCTGTGGAACACCAGTGTCAATAGTTTTAGGAGAAAAACAGCGCCCATCTACAACTGCAGCTACAGTATAGATCGGCCAGAAAAGAAATTAGAGATGAAGGCACAGATAGAAGATAGAAACCGAAGGAGGGAAGGGTGGAAAGAAGATTTATGCCAGACTCTATTAAAAGCTTTTGATATGGCTAGCGCAATAGCAAAGTTTTCACCAAAATCTCAAAAGAGATCCACTCTAGGGTTAGCTCGAGAGAAAGAAGAGAGTAGGTGGTTAAAAGAAGAGAATAATGGGTAAAGTAAGTAGTAAAACCTATCATTTGTGGGTTAACATTCATTCAGTAAAAGAGAGAGAAAGACTTACCATCATCATCCGCCGGCCACTGCCGACAAGTCGGAAAAATAGTCGAAGAGAATAGGAAACGGGTGGAAGATGAAAAGAAGTAAAATAAGAACGCTTACAAACCAAGCAAACACAGTCTTAACTCAAACACTGTGATACCATGCAAACTACAGACATGCAAGTAAAGAGAAGATAAGAAAAGAACAAAAAAAAAGTATGAAGAGTATAACAAAAAGTGGGTTCGTTTACGCTACGAGCTACATTGAAGTTCGTGTTAGTCTAATTTTATTTTTAATATAATTTTATTGCTGGCATGTCACAAGCTGAAGCTGGCATTAATCGTCAGCAGACTCAAACCTCAACCATTATCCCCAGAGCTCCTGTTGCTAATTATTATTTTAAATGACGTAAATTTTTTTAAAATGCCTATCTAAACGGTTTTGAAACATATTAACGCTGGAGAGTTCACGACGGACGCGGGAAGATTATTCCATTTATCAATTACTTTAAACGTAACAAAGTTTTTTGCGATGTTAGTAATGAAACGTCTGCCACGTAATTTAAATCCGTTATTACGAGTATTGCTATTATCGAAAATGAACAATTTGTGAAAATTTACGTTTTCGATTTTATTAACGATTTTGAAAACTTCAATAAGCTCACCCCCTTAATCTCTTAGTTTCGAGTGAATGTAAGTCTACTTTTTAACCCTTAACCGCCCTAGTGTCCTTTTACGGACACCTACATTAACATATAAACATACTAAAACCATTTAATTTTCTTTACTTATGCCGAGGTGGCTTTTTTCAGCCAACTCAGTTTTAATTGCCAGATAACGATTTTCTCGGTGATTTGAAATTATTGGCATTGCATTATTAGCATTAGCATTATTAGCAATGTCAATAAAAATATTTTTTCTCTTGAAAAAATAATTCAGGCGGTTAATCCTCTCTTCGTAAGACTTGTTGTGTAGTGACGGAATTAGTTTCGTGGCGCGTCGCTGAACCCTTTCGAACCTATCAATATCCTCACGCAAATACGGCCACCAAAACTGAACGGCGTATTCTATTTTTTATATACTGGTCAGAACGTTTTTGATAGTTTTCATTGCTAGAACGGTTTATCTTATTCAGTGTACTCGGAGTTAGAACAAAAATAAGTTACAATGACTGGACCGCAGAAACTGAAGGCTGAGTGTGCGAGGTGTGGAGTAAACCAGTAGGTGACGAACTTCAAAGAAGCTTGCTTCGAGAAGATCAACCACTCCAGCATGTGCCGCTTTTGCGAACTCACGCAGTTTTACGAGAAGCTAGAGGAGAGGGTCCGGCGGCTCGAGTCGTCCAGATCGGCTGTTGGAGGCGCGGCGGTCACTGACGCGGCTGCTCCCTCCACCCCTGAGCTCATTGTTAGGGTAGCCGCCCTGTAAAAGCGGTCCAGCGGCGGACTGGACAAGAATCGCCAGCGACCCACGTGGAATGCACGGAACCGCGGCGCAAGGTGGAGGGAAGGGAGGGCGCAAAGAAGGGGCCGATAGAGAAGGGTGGGAAGAGGCCGATAAAGAAAAAGGGTGGGAAGGGGCCTATTGATGGCCCAAAGAAACCGAAGGATGTAGCTGCTGGTCGGGGTGGGTCGGGTGGTGTAAGTGCAGCTGAGTCTATGGGTGGCAACGGGTATCGAAAGGTATCGGGCAAGAAGGCTGCGAAGCCGAGACCTGAGACCCCGCTGGCCGCTGTCAGGACCTCCAACCGCTTTAGTCTCCTGTGCGCGAAGGAGGAAGACACCGTTTTGATTGGGGACTCGCAGATCAGGGGCCAGGAGAAGTACTTTGCTTCTGCAAACCGAGACAGGAGGAAGGTAAGGTACTTACCCGGCCGGGGAACGGCGCAATTAAGGAAGAGATTAGAGAAGCTGCGCGTGGCTAGTCGGAGGACTGCGATCGTTGTCCACGCTGGTGACAACGACCTGTTTCTCAAGGGCGGTAGAGTAGGTTCGACGGAAGGGATCATCACCGAGATCATGTCTCTTGTGGATGATCTAAAACTTAAGACAGACAGGGGAATGTTGATGGTATTTTACCGCGGATGAAAGCCAATGACCACGCGCTCAGTAAGGTCATTGGCATCAACGAGAGGGTGCAAGACTTGTGCGACCCACTGGGCGTGAGGTTTGTTGACCCGTTCGACGCGTTTTCGGGTAGGTGGGACCTGTATCAGAGGGATGGTGTCCACCTCAATGTCAAGGGTAAAGGTGTGCTGGGCACGCTGCTTGACCGGCACCTATACCGTATGGTGAGGTCAAACCCGGGGATTGATGATGGGCCCCCACCGGGGAGAGATGATGTTGAGCCGGTGGCGGACGTACCTTCAACTGAAGGGTGCGTCCATGTACAGGTTGGTGACACTCCTTCCCCGTTGGAGGGGGCTCAGCTCCTGCGGAAGTTGCCCCCTCGTTGGTGAGGGGCTTTTCAACCTCCCGACAGCCCTGGCTGTTCGGGAAACGGGTCGTGCTAGCGGACGGTCAGAATAGAGAAGGCTCTCTCCGTGCAGTACTTTATAATGCTAGGTCTATTAGGAATAAGTTTTGCGATCTACGGGCGCTCTTCGCATCAGAATACCAGAATATCGTTGCTATCACCGAGTCCTGGATTCATACTGATCGTAGGACCACGTTGGGGAGTTCGAGATTCCCGGGAATAGAATGTTTCACAAAGACCGCACCAATGGGGAGGGGGAGGGGTACTAATATACGTGAGGGACACGTTAAGACCGGTTGACTGCCAGTTCCGATCGGAACGGGAGCTACTTGGGGTCGATTTGAACGTGGGAGGGACGAACTATAGGTTAATCTTGGTGTACAGACCTCCGCGTCTCCTCCTCGAGGAGGATACAGTCCTGTACACCGAACTCCGTAGCCTGCTAGGGGACAGGGTGTGTGTAGTTTTAGGAGACTTCAACTGTCGCGGCATAAAGTGGGAAGACAGGACTGCTGATGCTGAAGGGAGGAGGCTAGTTAACTTTGCTGATGAGAACTTCCTGACTCAGTGGGTCAATGGGCCTACACGAGGCGAAAGCGTTCTAGACTTAGTATTCACGACCGAAGACAACCTCGTCACTGGCCTCACCGGTGGGCTGGACTGATCACGGTCTGATTAGTTTCTGTGTCTGCGTCCCTCGGGTGAAGCGTAGTGACTCTAGAGGCAGTAAGCTCGATCAACGGCGGGCGGACTTTGTTGGCCTCCGGGATAGCGTAGGTGAGATGGGGTTAGAGGTCGGTGGCGATGTTGAGGAAGTCTGGAGTGCATTCCGGGACCAGTTTATGGTGCTGCAGTCTGCTGCCATACCCTCAAAACTGGTCACCCCTGCTTCAACGCAGCCTAAGTGGTTCATTCGTGACATCGCTTCGGCTATCCGAAATAGGAAAGCTGCGTATAGGAAGGCGAAGGCCAATCGTTCCCATGAGAACACTGAGGCGTATGTCCGCCTGTGCAGGGAAGTAAAGACGAAGGCTAGACTAGCGAAACGTAACGAAGAACTCAGGGTGAAAACCTCTGCAAGGTGAACCCTAAGGAGTTCTTCAGTTATGCTAATAGTAGAAAGCCCACTAGAAGCGGCGTTGTGTGGACCTCCGACTCGGACATCGCTAATGTGTACTTTGCGGGAGTGTTCACCAGGGAGGACACCCGCGTCATCCCCGAGCCAGGCGTAAGGCACGAAGGTGCTGGCCTGGATAGTGTTCGGTGTACCGCGACAGTCGTTGCCGATAGAATAGACAAACTGAGCGCGTTTAAGGCTCCTGGACTAGACCAGTTCCTCCCCAGAGTGTTGCGGGAAGTGCGCGACCAGGTGGCTCCCTACCTGGCTACAGTCTTCAACAAATCGTTGGAGACAGGCCAGGAGCCTGGTGGCTAGAGGGAAGCCGACGCGACCCCTATCTTTAAGAAAAGGGATCACGAAAGTCCAGGGAACCATCGTCCCATTAGTCTCACTTCGGTTGTAGGTAAATTATTAGAGGAGTTAATAGCGGATAGGATAGTTGACCATTTGGATTCCTACAAGCTGCTTGGGGACTCCCAACTTGTGTTTAGACGGCATAGGTCGTGTCTCACCAGCTTGCTCGAGTTTTTCCACGTCATGTTGAGTGAGTACGATAAAAGTAAGGCGATTGATATACTTTAGCTCGACTTTCAGAAAGCCTTTGATAAGGTACCTCACCGCCGGCTAATGGCCAAAGTGCGCGCGCTGGGTATCTGTGGGGAAATAGGTAGGTGGATTGAAAACTGGCTGAAAAATAGGCGGCAGAGGGTTGTAATTAAAGGGGCTACTTCGGGTTGGGCCTCAGTCACTAGCGGGGTTCCTCAGGGTTGGAACCCCGCTTTGGGGCAACTGTTGTTTATCATTTACATAAATGATATCGACGCTGGCATCGTCGGTAGGATCGCCAAATTCGCTGATGACACCAAGCTTGGGGGCCAATGTTGGGACGCCAGAGGCAATCGAGCAACTGCGTGCGGACCTAGGTAGGATAGGAGAGTGGTTCGAAAAATGGCAAATGCCGTTTAACTTCGGTAAATGCAAGGTGATGCACATTGGCTACGCCAGTCCCAAGTCAGACTACTCCACGTTGAGGAGTAATATCGAGGCCACTGATTTGGAAAAGGACATGGGTGTGCTAATTAGCAGCGACCTTAAATTTACCAAACAGTGCGTAGAGGTATAAAAGAAGGCCCAGAAACTGTTGGGTTATATCAGGAGGCAATTTCGATTTCGGAACAAGGAGATTGTGTTCTCTCTGTACAATTCTCTGGTTCGGCAGCACCTGTTGTATGCTGTGCAGTTCTGGTCGCCCACCCTCAGGAAAGATATTGAGAGGCTGGAGCGAGTGCAGGCGAGGGCCACAAAGTTAATCCCTTCCATTAGGCATATGGGCTACAATCGACGCTTACGTACCCTGAATTTGTTTTCGTTGGAAACTCGGAGGCTGCGCGGTCAACTCATCGAGGTTTTCAAGTTCTTACGCGGGTTCAACAATGTTGATTTTAGAAGCATGTTTAGTTTAAATGATAACCCAACTCGCAACAATGGTTGGAAATTGGATTTGAAACGGTTTAGGACTAGTGTCCTTACTTTACCTATAAGATCTGTGACACGTGGAACAGGTTACTTTCAGAAGTTGTGAACAGTTCCTCTGTGGATGAGTTCAAGAAAAGGTTAGACCGAATCTTGCACACTATTTGAGGGTGTAGTAAATTTTCCCTGGCACCCATTGCCATTGATACCTCCTCTGTATGGGCCACAAGGCCTTTTGAGGTACTTCTTTACCTTGTAACTCCTTGTAACCATCGTCATCAACATCGAGTGAAGGGAGGCAACATCAATCCTATCTACTTCGTCTCTAATTATGTCCACCCTGCCCCCTGGTAGACACATCCTCCTCCTCTTGGTTGCATTCCGTTCAACGAACTCCTTATCCATATGAAGCACTAAGGAGTCCTCAATCAAAATCGTTTCCCCCTCGTTCACATCCCTATCCAACTGGGCGAAAGGGTTCGAAACCTCGATAGAGGGGTGGGATTCCTATCACCTAACGTAGGTGGCCTAGCTCCACCCTTAACTACTCTAAATCCCTCACCGTCTACTAATCTCGGACCAACCTTAACCCCTTCCTCAACTCTGTCTAACCTTCCCGATAAGCTATCTATACTAGAAACTAGGTTCCTAACCTCATCCTTCAACCTACTAACATCTTCAACGTTAGTATAGGTTCGGCCTTCGTCAACTGTAAGCCAATCCCTGTCCTCATCAAGCGATGCAAATCTTTCTGTCACCTCGCGTACACTACGTTTTAAATCAAGTATCTCTTCGCTTAACTCAGAAAAGAAACAAACCGATCTCTCGGTAATCGTCATAGGACGGCCGTTGTAATCTTTAAAGTCAGTATACCACCGATTAATCCCACACCTAGAACACGACGCTTTCTGCGACGGCATCGCGCAAGGTAGTTAACTTTTATAATCGTCACAAGTTAAATTTAGATTAAGCCGGCACGCTATGAACACTTCTAAATTTACATAACTATAACAATGTGAATATAAACGAAAGTATATAAAATTCAGAACTTTCCAACAGTAAATTTATCGGCAATATCCAAAAGTAGAAACAATATCAGAGAACCCAGGGAATGCGTCCGCTCAGTAAGGAGTCTGGCTGAAGAATGAATAAGAAGTCTGGCTGACGAATCATTCTGGATGACCAAGAGTCAGAGATATATGCAAGAAGATGGCCAGTAGAGCGTCCGTCCCTTGCGGAATCCATACTGACGATCTGAAAGAAGATTGTGAGAAGAAAGGTGTTTAAGATTCTTTCTATTAAGGATAGATTCAAACACTTTGGAAAAGGAAGAAATCAAAGCAATTGGACGATAGTTGGAGTGTTGAAAGCGGTCACCTTTCTTTGGCAGGCTGAATGAAAGTGAACTTCCATAGGAAGGAAAGATAAGAGACAGAGACAAGAGACAAAGACGAAAGAGTTTGCTTAGGCAGGGTTTCAGCACAGAAGCACAGTTCTTAAGAACAACAGGAGGAACACCATCAAGACCATACGCCTTCCAAGAGTTGAACCCAGCTAGTGCAGAAAAAACATCTTTAGAAGATATTCTAATTTCAGACATACCGTAATAAAGTCAGAGGGGTGAGGAGATGAAGGAACAGCACCGGAGTCATCCAGCGTTGAATAGTAAGTTTGAGCAAGGCTCACTTTTGTCAGGAGAAGAGATGGCAACTCTGCCGTCGGAATGGAAAAGAGAAGGGAAAGAAGAGGAAATAAAGTTGTTGAAGAGGTTCTTAGCTAGATGCCAGAAAGAGCGAGAAGAATTAGAATTCTATAGAATTTCACATTTTTGTTGGATGAAGGAATTTTTGGTGAGCCGAAGAACAGATTATGCACGATTCCGGGCAGAAATATAGGCTGAGTGAGAGTTGGAATGGCGAATTGGATGGCGACGGCACCTTCTGAAAGCCTCCTCTCTTTTGCGGATAGCATTAGAACAAATAAAGTTAAACCAAGGTTTTTTGCATTAGTAGTAGGAATAGAATATGGAATGTACACTTCCATGCCCGAGAGGATCTTCTCCTTGATACGCTCAGCACACTCAGAATGCCTCCGGTCATGGAAGCAGTAATTATTCAATGGAAAATCACAGAAGTACTGCCTAAGGGTCTCCCAATCAGCGACGTCAAAGTGCCAGAGGCGCCTCCTCTTGGGAGGATCCAAAGGCCGAAGTGGACGATAGGAAAGGAAATAGATACAAGATTGTGATCGGAGGAGCCGAACGGAAAGAAAAATTCACAGAGTAAGAAGGCTAAGAGGTAAGAACAAAATGCAAAATATTGGGCCTATCTCCACGGCGATCGGGGATACGAGTAGGGTGCTGTACAGTCTGCTCCAGGTCATTTAGGATAGAAAAGTTGTAAGCTAGTTCACCATGGATGTCAGTGAAATGGGAGGAGAACCAAAGGCGGTGGTGATCATTGAAATCTCCTAAAATGGAGATTTCAGCAAAGGGAGAGCGGGGGAGAATGTATTCCACTTTGGAGGTGAGGTAGTCGAAGAATTTTGGATAGTCAGTAGAATTAGGAGAAAGGTAATCAGCGCAGATGTATTTAGTTTGAGACTGACAATTAAACCATAGCCAGAGGGTATAAAATTCGGAAGATTCGAGTTGGGTAAGTAGTATGACAGCAAAAAGGCCGAATGCAATTGCAATAAAATGTTGATAAAATGTTCCAAGGGGAGGGGGATTGGCACGCATGGGCGAGGGGGTTGGCACCCATGGGAAGAGGGGGGTATGCAAACAAGGGGGAGGGTGTTTAGCTTCTAAGCTGCATGAAGGGGGGAGATAGGGTTTACTTCCCCTAAACGTAACCTGACCTAGGAAGGTAGCCGAAGAGAGAGGAGAGCAGAGGAGAGAGATCTTTTCGCTGGCAAATCTTATTAAAAAAAATATGAATATAATTTTTAAACAAAATTAGATTTTAATTATGGGTAACTAAATCATTTTTCGACTTTTACAATCCATCCATCCATCGTGTTTTACCTATCAGGGTGTGTTTAACTCATGTGTCCCGCCAAAGTGCTCTATCCTGAGCTATCTTTTTCATCTCATGGCACTCCTGCCTACCTTCAAATTATCCAGCATTTCTTTCCTTTTCCTTCCCATCGGCCTTCTACCTTCATAGCTACCTCTGTCACCTCCTCAGCAATCCTTCTCCTCCTCCGAACCATTTCTTCTGTCTTCTCTTATCACCTTAATGAATCTTCTTTTCTCCCTCACCTGTTGCAGTACTTCCTCATAACTTTGGTGTTCCCTCCAGCTTATCTTTAGTATTTTTCTCCAAATCCACATTTCAAAACTTTCCAGGAGTTTCTTTTCAGTTGTTTTCAGTGTCCATGTTTCTGCTCCATACAGTACCACACTCCAAATCAAGCTTTTTAGTAACCTTTTCTTCAGCTTCAAGTTGAGTTTACCTGTAAGTATTCTTTTCTGTCTCTAAAAAGCTACCTTACCCATACCAATTCTAGATCTTACTTCCTTATTGCAATCTCCATTGTTGGTTAATAAACTTCCCAGATATTTAAACTGCTCAACTTCTTCCAAGGTCCGATTTCCTATCGTTAGGTTCATTTTTGCTCCTTTCCTTCTTGCAGTTTTCATTACCTTTGTCTTGGTCTATTAATTCTCATTCCGAATTCTTCCGCCGTTGTTGTCAAGCTATTGACCATTCTTTGCAGTACTTCCTCAGTACTACAAACAAATGCCTAGTCATCCGCAAACCTTAGAGATTTGACCAATTTACCCCCACTCTGATTCCCTCTTCCAGATCTGAGAGTGCTTTAATTATCACTGATTCCGCATAGATGTTAAATAACACGGGGGACAGGGAGCATCCTTGCCTGACCCCTCTCCTAATCAATCCAGGCTCCGATTCTCCTCCTGCAACTTTAACATTCACAGTCTTCCCAAGATATAGATTTTTTATCAGCCTACGGTCTCTCCAGTCAACATTAATATTCTTCAATATTTCCATTAGTTTCCTCCATTGGACTCTGTCAAAAGCTTTTTCAAAGTCAATAAAACAAACAAACATTTCCTGATCATGTTCCAGTACTCTCTATCCCATTATTCTCATAATACCAATAGCTTCTCTTGTTCCGCATTTTGACCTAAATCCAAACTGATCCTCTCCAACGTACTGCTCAGCTCTGTTCGTTAGTCTTCTGGTTAGTATCTTTAGCATTATTTTTGATGCATGGCTGACCAAGTTTATGGTTC
>JAJOZX010022304.1:0-12500 GCA_023014485.1 Bathynomus jamesi
AGTAAATTTTAGAGGGGTTAGTTCCCCATACACAGGGCCACCATGTGAAAAAACTATATAGGGCTATGGGTTGATTGCCTGTGCCCTCATCCGTTGGAAATTTCCAACAGATTTCAGTGGAGGGTTACCGACAACAGCCCTATGCTTTTTCGTTAGAGAGTTATAAATATGTAGGTTGTTAAAGGACCGTTTTATATTTAAGTAATTACGGTAATTCTAGCGTCGGGAGTTGGGAATCCTTATGTTAATGAAAACTGAAATTGCCTCACCTTATTTTTGCTGGGTCTTTGTTTTGCTTCGATGTAGGGCGTTACGATCATTTTTGTGTAGGGTCGCCACGATGGAGTTACGCGGCGAATTTACTTAAGGTAATTAATATAGGCAGTCACTATATAAACCCCTGAAGGAATAGGCCTATCCTTTTATAGTCATTAGGTTTTATATTATAAGGAATTCACTCAGGACTCTAGGGGGGACAAAGACATCTCCGCGTTTAAAGCTTCGCTGTAACATAAACAGCCCTGAGAGCCGTTCCTTGGTTCGCTTGTATTTTTTGCCGTTCTCGCAAAATTTTGTTTAGTCTACTTTTCTTTGGTAGACTAAACAATAAATTGGGTTTTCTTGTTGCTATGTGAGGCTGATTCATACATACAGGTTCTTTGTACGTATGGCAATTCAATTATTTCATTCCCAATAGGCTATGTCGCCAATCCCGAGGCAATTTTGTATAGATATTTAATTCAATTAATTAATAATTTATATTTAATTATGAAATAAATGTACCACATATGATACCATGTTGTGAGCGCGTATAGTTTTTCCATATATATATATTGTGCCAGATTAGTGCATCTGTTGGCTTTGTGCTTTACAGGTTTACTGATACATGGTGTTTTGCTGGATACACTGTTATCCGTTGTTTTGGTGTCAGTACTAAAAGATAAAAGGGTAAAATCAACAGTAAAGGTAACTGTAGGCCAATAGCCTTTGCCAGTATTATCTCTAAGGTGTTTGAATATATACTCATTAATAGGTCCACTTGAATGTTACCTGTATACTAGTGATAACCAATTTGGTTTCAAAAAGAAGCACAGTACTGATATGTGTGGGTATGATTTGAAGGAACTGGTCTGTAAATACCAAACTCTCGATGCTAATGTATTTTTGTTTTTCCTGGATGCCTCTAAGTGTTAATGCCAAATTATGCATGAAACTTGTAAATCGTAATGTACCTGGTTACTTGGTCCGCATATTAATATTCTGGTATAATCACCAGATAAGGTAAGATGGGGGTGGGGTTAATTCAGAGCCATTCTCTGTGACCAATGGTGTCAGGCTAACAGCTTTATCTCTTCCCTTAGTTCCCAACACTTCGTGCAAGTGCGTAATGGATCCCCATTGAGACAACCTAAGACTTGTCTACCAGTATTAACGAACAATAAATTTTATGTTTTAGGCTTCGAAGATGTAGATGAACCTGACATACGACTCATTGGCAATTCTATTGTTCGAGGGCAGCTCGAGAAATTCTGTGGGAGAAACCCCCATCGTAAGCGCCGTCACTGCTACCCTGGTGCAAGGGTGGAGGTTATAACTAATAGTGTTGACTTTTTTACAGACGGAACATCTGAGGACACAACATACGTTATTCATGTCGGTACTAATAACGTTCTAAATTCTAGATCGGAAGAGCTGCTGGCTAGTTATAGGGATTTACTAGAGCGACTAAGGGAAAAAACTAATAAGATTGCTTTAACAGGTATACTTCCTCGAATTATCCAACGTAACGAGTTCTACAGCAAGGCAACCTATATTAACAATAACTTAGTCACTTTGCCAACAGGAAGGAGTGCATTTTGCAAAATTTTGGAGCAGTTTCTACGGCAGGAGGGACTTGTTCCTCGGAGATGGACTTCATCTTAATGATGTTGAAGCTGCGCGTTTAGGAAGACTTTTATAATACTGTGTCTCTTTTCAGGCTGCCGTAACTCGAACGGTCCCGGCGTAATTTCCTTAAATTTCTCTTGAGCTCGCACGAAGGTATCGCAGTTACAAACAATTTGAAGGTTATATCCTTAAATGCTCGTAGCCTACGAAATAAGATAAAAGATTTTTTTCCTTAAATCATAGGTTTTCCAAGCAATTGCAATAAATGAATCGTGGCTTAGCACTGAAACACGTGACTTTGTAGGGGAGTATCAAATTAGAGGTTACAGACTTTTTGTTAACACCACCTCGCCTACCTATTCTGTTTTATGTTGTATATCAAAGATAATTTGTGAATGTTATAGAATTAAAGCACAGAATTCCAGAACCGATAGATTCGACTATAGCAGAACTTAAATTGAACGATTTCAAACTTGTTGCCGTTATATATAGGCCCCCTAATGAAACGGCTGATACGGACGAAGTGTTATATCGTAAACTAAAGAAAATAATAGGTAGTGAGTAGGCCTTAATTATGGGTGACTAATCGCGCCAATTGTGAATCACGATACAATGCAGGGAGATGCGGAAGGTAATCGTTTAGTTAATTTTCTCGAGGATGGCTTTCTTATTCAAAAGGTTAGGAAACCTACGAGGTTGGACAGTATTTTAGATTTAGTAATAACTACGGATGATAGGCTAATCACTGATCTTCAAGTAATAGAACTGTTAAGCAATAGCGATCACAATATGGTACAGTTTGTCCTCTCAGTAAGTCACTCGAAACCAGGTAACTCGACTAAAATTCCTAACTTCCAGCACGCAGACTTTAGTAAATTTCGAAATAAATTGTCACACGTCAATTGGGAAAACGTAATGGGGAACTCCAACGCAAAACTAATGTGGGAATCGTTCGAAACAGTATTTAGGACTATAAATGAGGAATGTGTACCGTACAAAATTAAGCGTGCGAAAGTAAACAACAAGCCCTTGTGGTTTACTTCTAGAGTAGGAGACATTATAAAGAATAGAGATAGGGCTTATAGGTGTTAGAAAATCTAGAAGAGGAAGAACCATTGTTGTCCCAAGGCGATACGATGACTAAGCTGATTGATGCAGCATTGCTTGTATATATATTAAGTTAAGGTGTATATATATCCATCTCATAATTGTAAGGTTAGTGAAAAATTAAATTAATTTAGAACTAGCATTTTTGAGCTCTTGTGGCATCGTTGTTTGGTCACATTGTTGGCATCATTTTGGGATGCTGCGCGTCCTTTCTACTCGTTTGTGGAAGGTCGTACGTAAAGGTGTGGTTTGATAGAGAGCTCTCTTGCAATTCAGTTTGGTTGTTTAGATACATGATTGTTGCATCGTGCAATAGTCCAGGTTGCGTTGTTGTTGCAAGGTTCATAAAGAAGACCACAAATAGTACCCTTTTGTTTACCTTTTAAGTTCATGTAATTTAAGGTCTAAGGTAGGCCCGCATCATCGAGTCAGCAACCCTGAGGTTACCCTGAGGTAGGACCTAATAGGATCTCAAATCCGTAAAGTTTAATTTAGCTTAACTTGGCCTTTAGGTAGAACTTGCCCTTTAGAATTTGGCCGTTCACGGCTCAGCTGGGATTTCGAACCCGACAAATAAATAAATAACAATAGGCTACATAAGTGCGATAAAGACAATTTGTGGTTACGAAACAACTACATATCGCTAAGGCGTGAAGCGAAAAGTGTAATAAAAAATTCCAAGCGCGAATTTGAAATATCCATAGCTCGTGACGGTAAAGCAAACTCCAAGCGATTCTTTCAATACGTCAATAATAGAAATCCAGTAAAAAGTGTCTTGGGGCCCTTTGAAAAATGTAAACGGAGATCTAGTTTCTGAAAACAAGGAAATGGCTACCTTGCTAAACGATTTCTTTAAGTCAGTTTTTACTGTAGAAGATGTAACGAATATCCCGACGGTCATAGACATAATACCTTTTGATAATGGTAATATTTTGGATAATATCGTGGTGAGTGAAGGGGAAGTAATGCGCTATATTGATAAAATGAAAACGCGTAAATCACCTGGTCAGGATTCCATATATCCCATACAACTAAAAGAATTAAAAGATAGCATTGTTGTGCCGCTAACAAAGATTTTTAATGCGGCTATTTCTGAGGGGTCCGTACCAGATAATTTCAAGTTAGCAAACGTAACACCTATCTTTAAGAAAGGCGATAAAGGTGCGGCGGGAAATTATAGGTCAATCAGTTTAACGTCTGTTGTAGTAAGCTACTGGAATCAATAATTAGGGATCGTATAGTCGAACACTTAGAATTGCATAACTAAATCAGAAATACGCAGCACGGTTTTAGGCGAAACAAATCTTGCTTAACTAATCTTTTAGAATTTTTTCAAAGCGTGGTTGACGTTTACGATAGTCATCGGGCGGTTGATGTAGTGCGTTTAGATTTTCAAAAAGCGTTTGACACCGTACCGCACAAAAGACTCGTTGAGAAAACTAAAGCTCATGGAATCAGGAGTGTAGTAATAAATTGGATAGAAGAGTGGTTGCGAAGTAGGAAACAGAGGGTGGTTGTTGATGGAGCGGAGTCGTGTTGGGCTAATGCAGCGAGTGGCGTTCCTCAGGGTTCTGTATTGGGCCCCTTGCTTTTTCTTATATACTGTATATTAACGATTTAGATGTCGGCCTAGTCAGTACAGTTTCAAAGTTTGCGGATGACACAAAGCTGGGTGGTAGGGCGATTAATGACGAAGATAGAGGTAAAATCCAGGAAGATCTGAATAAAATCGCTGATTGGTCAGTCACATGGCAAATGAGATTTAACGTCGATAAGTGCAAAATTTTACATATAGGTTCGAGTAACGGTAATTTTGCTTATAGTATGTCAGGGAAAGATTTAACAAGCGTAGAGCAGGAAAAATATTTAGGAGTTGTAGTCACTGGTGATTTAAAAGTAGCGAAACAAAGTACAGCAGCAGTCAGTAAAGCGAACGAAGTATTAGGTTTTATAGCTCGGAATTTTGAGTACAAATCGCGCGATATTATAGTTCCTCTTTATAAATGATTAGTTAGACCCTAATTGGAGTACGCGATCCAATTTTATAATCCGCATTTGCGCAAAGATGTAGACAAAATCGAAAGAGTTCAAAGACGAGCAACTAAGATGATTCCGTCGCTTAGGTCAAAGTCGTATGAGGATAGGCTTAAGGAGTTAAAATTGACTACACTCGAGACTAGAAGGCTATGGGGTGATCTAATCCAGGTTTTCAAAATTATGAATGGGTTCGATAGCGTAGATAGAGATAGCTTTTTCGAAATATCTCAATATAATAGGACTAGAAATAACGGGTGTAAGTTGACAAGTAGAAGGTTTGAGACAGCTGTTGCCAAAAACTTTTTTATGCATAGAATAGTAAATAGCTGGAATAGTTTGCCGGAAGAAGTAATTAATAGCACGTCTATAAACATGTTTAAAATCGATTAGACGCATATGTTGATAGATTGGGTACAGTTTAAGGTAGTAAAATTAAGGGTGGATAAGATAGATTTTGATTCTCTTTTCATTAAAGATCACAATAACCAGACTAGAGGTCATAGTATGAAATTATTTAAGCCAAGATATAGAACAAATTTAAGAAAACATAGTTTTACAAGTGTTGTGGGAAATAGGGAGGCAGCATTTTGGGTAAGGGGACACTCCCTGTCCTTACACACCCCATTTAAAGAGATTCCTCCGCCGAGCGGTGCCCCCCATAAGTACTGTGAGGTATTGAAAAACTCATGATCTTCACTTGCCCCACAAACACCTTTAAATGGGAGACCCAAAATGGGTGCACACACACATTTCTACATTACTGTACAGTCTTTACAGCCACACCTACACTTTTCCTCCTAAGTATATGTATTGTAATGTATATGGTTGTAAATTATGACTTGGCCCGCAATTGATATGGACCGTGACTTATTTTTGGTTGGCGAGGTACTGGTATTGATGGATATCGTAATGACTGACTGGATTCTTTGGATCTGATATATTTGCATGTCGGTTATGAATAGATATAGAGTGTAACATATTTGTGGATAGTAGTCTATTATGACTTGATCCTCTGAATCCAAAGATTCTATCTTTAGTTTTAAATTGAAAATTAATTAGTTTTAAATTGATAATTATTTAGTTTTGTAAAAATTGGTTGTTGCCAATGTACAGGCAGTTTTTACATAGTGGAACCGCCTCGACGGGCCGACGTGGCCCCTAGTGTGTCCACTACAAAAATTTCTTATATTCTTTTGTTCCTTGTGGTTCGGAACCCACGTAAAATTGTAGGTCCCCTCCCCCACCACGGAGGACATGCACAATACACAATTATGAACACAGTCAGGTAGACCAGCCATGAGTGGATCCTAGGGTCTTTGTTGGTCTGAAACATTATGACATATATATATATATATATATATTTTTTTTTTTTTTTTAAGTTCAGGAAGAACCGATTCGCCTCTATTTAAAAGGGCATATCTCAGCGGAAAAACAAAGAAAAAGGGAGAGGAAAGACAGAGGAAAAAGAAAGGGTGGAGGGGACAGTCGAAGTGGAAAAAGACCAAGGATGACAAGGACTGCAGGGTCGAGCCCCATCATCCTTGGGTGCTAGGGCCGGGAGGGCGCACGTGAAACCTCCAGGAACAAGCACGTACAAACGAGCACAAAGAGCACTCAAGAGCACGAGCTTAGAACCCCCTTGCGGGGTTATATATATATATATATATATATATATATATATATATATATATATATATATATATATATATTATATATATATAATGTATATGTACGGGGCTCCAATAAACCATAGACCCCCGCCCATGGCCTAAACCATTAGAAGTACAGTAAAACCAAACATACCTTACAAAAGAGAATTTAATCCTGCATTTAATGAGAAACAATTAAAACTTGGTGTTCCCGCCATTGGCTTCCAAGACAGCCTCAATTCTCTTTGGGTAGCTTACCAAAAGTGACGTGAATAGATCTTGATCGTTACGCATATTTCCTAAAACAGTTTCAATGTGTTGCTTCATTGTATCCTTCGAAAGTCGATTTACTGCAGGTTCTTGAAACAAGAGACATTCAACCTCGTCCTTTATAACTGATCCAATGTGTTCACAGACGTTCAGATCAGGAGAATTTCCTGGCCATTCTTCATTTCCAAAGAAATCGATCTCATGGTTCCGCAACAACTGTTGAGTGGCTAATGCCTTAAAGCAGGGGGCCTTATCGTCCAGAAGTGTGACCTGATCGACATCCATAACATTGTTTGGGTTTCTTAGAAAAGGAATGACATGCTGGGATAGAATAATACCACGAAAATACTCCCCATCCCAACTCTGACCATTTGGCTTCAGCACCCACATGAGCTTTGCAGTGAACAAAGCAAACACACCAACACAGTCTGGACATTTTAATAATTCGCGATAATGTTCATTGTCACCGATTTCATTTGGTGTTGTGGCCCACACTCGATCATGTTGGTAGTTAGGCCGACGTGTTACGTAAACAAAAAATTCATCGGAGACAGCTAAATGCATGAAATCATCCACATCCCAATCTTCAAGATAATAGGCAAACCACATTCTGTCATCGATGTTAAGTTGAGTTTTTCTTGGCTTTGGAAGTTCATGCCAAGGCCTTCCCTATGACGGTACAGTCGAATGATCTCACCACTAACGATCTTTCCTCTCAACACTTCGATCTCTCTAGAAAGTTTAGCACAGCTGTTTTTTTGCTTTCGCGTACCGCTTTCAATGATGTCCTTTGTTTACTGAGAGAGTGGCAAATTTGGGCTCCCAGATTTGGTTGTATCCATTTCACATTCATCCAAAGTTTTATTCCAATTTCTTTTGACGAAGTCCTCACTTCTTCGCAACTTTTTGGCAACCCATAAACGTGTTATAAAGGTGGCTCCAGCATCACGAGCTTCCCGAAATGTTATTGCTCGTATACGATCTATCACACGTTGCCTCTCCAAATCACCAATTAATTGAGAAGCCATTATATTATCACTTTATCAGCTAGAGTAATTTTAATACCTGCAACAAATAAAGAATTTTATATATTTTTATAATCACTAAAAACTATTTCGATATAAGTAAACATGTAAGCTGCAAATGGGGTGGCTAAGGTTTTTTGGAACCCCTTATATATATATATATATATATATATATATATTTCAACTGCAAAGAACACGCAGTATAATTAACGTAAAGAACGACACTTGTACAGGAGAACATTCCGCGCAAGATGAGGAGGGAGAACGAACAAATGAAAAAATGAGGTAACCACCCGGGAATCGAACCCGGGATCTTCCGATTGCCGGTCAGATATGATAACCACTACACCAAGGGTCGGGGAACTTTTTTGGGTAGGCCTATTACCCAAAAATCTATTTGAGTAAAATGAAATTACCCCCAGACTTCAAAGTAAACAAAAACAAGCCAATTGCTCTTAAAATTGTTGCATATGGTATACAAAAAATTCAAATTCAAAAAATGTTTATTGGATCCATTATTATGGAGAAATAAAAAAAGCCACACATGCTGGCATAAGAATAGCACACAAACAAAATTAGTAAAAAGGATTGAAGAACTGAAGAATTTCATTCAAAACATCACTTCAGGTTTTGGAAAAATGATGCTATTTCATTTTTGATACAACAACATCAAAATCAGGACGTAAATTCGTAATATTCTAAAATTTAGAATAACGCCACATTTATGTAACAAAATAAAATAAAAATACGAAAAAAATATCAGCACAAAGTGTCAAGCACTAAAAGCACCTCTTCGTTTTATGATACCATACACACGACTGAGGCTCTGAGGGAAGTGTCTCTCACACCGCACGCATTACCCCCAAAATTTTTAAATTTACCCCATTTGGGGTAATTTACCCCTGTTCCCCGACCGCTGCACTACACCATGGTCCTCACTCGATCAGAAGTCGTAATTCTCCTACATCTGCGCGTATGAAGGAGAATTACGATTTCTGATCGAGTGAGGACCATGGTGTAGTAGTTATCATATCTGATCGGCAATCGGAAGATCCCGGGTTCGATTCCCGGGTGGTTACCTCATTTTTTCATTTGTTCGTTCTCCCTCATCTTGCGCGGAATGTGTATATGTGTGTGTATACATTTGAGTGCCAGTGCCGGTGACGCTTGTCAGTTTCGTGTTCCTTCCTCCTATCAAAATTAAGTGCTCAAATTCAGTGAACCATTGTGATACTTCTCCACTAAAATTTGTGAATGTGCCAAGATTACGCAGTTACAATCTCGTCAGATAAACTGCAATACTTAACTAGTAATATTACATAAAATATATCTTCAAAATTTTCTAGCGACATCCGGCACTGCCTTTAGAGTCCTACGGCAAGCAGTGGCCTTGAAGTAACGAGTATACAAACAACCGAACGAACGAGACCTTTAAACGTACGAACGAACGAACGAACGAGTGAATCTTAACCCCATAAATTGCTCAAAATGGCTTCCAAAGGTCAGGTAAACGCCCTGAAATTAGAAATGAAGGGTCTAGCAAATAAGTATAATTCCCTCTTTGACTTAGTGCACAAAAGTAATAGTGTAATCAAAGACCTTGAGGCAGTAATAAAAGTTGTGCAACATAATAACGAATTGTTAAAGAGGGACAATGCAAAACTGGAATATAGAAATATGGAGCTCGAAAAGAGCATTCAGTATGCACACGACGAGATAAAGGATCTTAACTCTAGTCTAAACTCGCTTACTAAAAATAATCGTAGCATAGAGATGATAAAAAATGAGCACGATTCAATTAAGAATAAATTAAACAGCCTAGACGATAATTCACGTGCCAATAATTTAATCATAATGGGGGTATCTGAAATGAATAGAGAAACAAACGGCGACACGAAGAAAAAGGTGGAGGACATAATAAAAGATAGACTGAATTTGGGGAATATTAAGATCAAAAATGCTTTTAGATTAAAAAAACAATTTCCACCACAAAAAGCAAATTCTAGAGTTAATGACACGACTGAATCTAAGACGCCCACTTCAGCTATAAAAGTAATATGCGAGGATGAAACTCAGAGATTTAATACTAAAAAACAGAAGAAAGCTGAAAGGATCAAAAATCTTCGTCAATGACGACGTATGTGAGGAAACACGTAAAATTCGTAAAGAAAAGCTCCCTAAACTCATAGAAGCGAGGAGACTCGGGAAAGTTGCCTACTTCCTTGGAGCGAAGTTAATGATTAAAGAGAGAGAGACTCCTCCAGCGCGGAATACTTCGGTCAAAGGAGTTCACCTTGTTAGTGAAAAAGTATTCGAAGCTATGAGAACTAAGAAAACGCCAGCCGACAGTCGGCACACAGGAGGCCTGCGAATAACTCCGCATACAATCTCAACAGTCGACTTTCCCATTCTCGGCTCAACTGGGCGGTAACCCCTTATTCCCGTATTCTGTATTTAGTGAAATTGTTTGAGAACTACTGTTAAATGGCTTTCATCGATAAAGACTTTCATAGTATATGTGCCGATATTAATCATTTCAATTCATTACCAAAAATTCTGTATCCAGTTTAGAGAATCTAGATCAGGAATCTGGTATAGGCAATTGCATGGTCTCATCGATAGACGAGTTTAATGCCTTTGTATTACAAAAAGATATTTATAAAAATCTTTCAGTACTAAATCTAAACATTCGAAGCTTACCTAGGAACTATAACTACTTATTGGCCCTCTTGAAAACTTCTACGGTCAAATTTAGTGTTATAATTCTCACGGAAACTTGGTTAAATAGTAGTATTAAAAACCTATATAATATAGATAATTACGTTGCTTATCATACTGTAAGAGATGGTCAGATTGGTGGGGGTATCTCTGTGTATGTGCATCAAACTTACGACTCTAACGAAGTATTTTCTCTATGTAATAGTGACAATGAAAACCTGATTGTGAATATAAAAGACAAAAGTAATGTATATTCTGTCCATGCAATATATAGACCACCTAATACTAATATCAATAGCTTTTTAATTCACTTAGATAACATGTTATGCAACTTTCATAAATCGAATGCCATAGTTGCGGGAGACTTCAACATCAATTTGCAATCTGAAGCAATCTCTCATAAATTTTTAAACTTAATGAATTCTTTCTATCTTAGTCATTCTATTACCAAACCCACTCGAGTCTGCAGCTATGGCAATCGAATAACAGAATCTACGATTGATAATATATTTGTAAATAGCAATGCCCTTGTAAACTCTGGAATTATAACCACTAACATCAGTGATCATTTTCCTACTTACGCTATATTCAATAACATTGTTCAGGTTGCGGACAAAACAACTATTGATTACAGAATATTCTCAGAGGTTAACAAAAGAAAATTTATTGGGGCAGTAGAAAATACTCGACTTGACTGTGACGAACCTTTAAATGACCCAGATCATATGTTTCAGTTCTTCTATGACACCTTATTCCATATTTTTAATATTTGCTTTCCTTTAAGGAGAAAAACAGTTTCGCCCAAAAGGGTCGCAAATCCATGGATCACTCCAGGAATTATCACTTCAATAAAGAAAGAGATAAATTATTCAAATTGCAATTGCAGAGCAAAATTCCTAAAATACAATATACTCAATACAGAAACAAATTAACTAAAATAATCAAAATTGCAAAATATAACTATTATAACAATCAATTTTCCAAACATAAAGGAGACATGAAAAACACTTGGACAACCATAAACAATCTTCTCGGAAAACAAATTAAGAAAAATTCAATAGAGAAATTAAATGTTGATAATAAAGAAATACTGATGATACTGCTATTGCAGACTCTTTAAATGCACATTTTACTTCAATAGCGGATAAGCTTCGCTCACAATTAATAAATAATGATCACTCACCTCTAGAATATATGCCACCCAGCCCACTAAATTCATTTTCTTTTGTTCCTGCTACCTCTACTGAGGTCCAGAATATTATTGGTAAATTAAAAAATACAAAAAATAACATTCATAACATTCCTGTACCTATATTGAAACTTGTTAAAGATAAGATATCTGTAACTTTGGCTAAAATTATCAATCAAAGTATTTCCAAAGGAATATTCCCATCAATGCTAAAAACTGGTTGTATAACACCCCTTTTTAAAGGGGGTGATCCTACACTAGCAACAAATTACAGGCCGGTGTGTTCATTATCTGTGTTCAGCAAAGTTTTCGAAAAAATTGTAAAAAGTAGAATGCAGCGATATTTAGAATCCTACAATTTATTATCTCCAAATCAATATGGCTTCCGTAATAATAGAACAACGGAAATGGCTATTTTAAATCTTATGGAAAATGTAAATATAGCTAAGGAGAACAAAGAAATAATGATATCAATATTTATGGATTTGAGTAAGGCGTTTGATGTAATAGACCATAATATTCTACTTAATAAATTGTATTGTTACGGCTTTAGAGGGGCAATCAGTGATTGGTTTAAAAGTTATTTGTCCGATAGATATAATTTTGTATCAGTAAATA
>JAJOZX010022304.1:17500-20000 GCA_023014485.1 Bathynomus jamesi
TGAGATGGTTGGGAAACAGGGGGCGAAGAACAGCCATTGACGCTCTGGCGGTGTGTGGCGTGGCCCCATCTTGCTGAAACCACAAATGTCGACGAGCAATACGCCTTCTTCGTAACTCAGGGATGAAAAAGGTGTTCACCATCTCAATGTAACGCCCAGATGTTATGGTAACGGTAACCCCATTTTGTTCGAAGAAATAGGGACCGATGACGCCAAACTTTCCCACCGCGCACCAAACTGTAACCTTAGGGCTATGCAGCGGTTTTTCATGGAGTTGTCGCGGATTTTCAGCAGCCCAATACCGACAGTTTTTGATTGTTGACGGCCCCATTAAGGTGGAAATGGGCTCATCACTCATTACCACCATCATGTTTTCATTCTGCTCATAAAGTGCAAGCATTTCCTGTGCAAAATTCAGTCGTTGGGGGCAATCGTTTACATTCAATTCCTGCACCATCGCTAACTTGTATGGGTGAAAATGTAATTCTTCATGCAAAATCCGTCTAACAGTACGATTGCTGATTCCGAGTGCAGCTGAATGTCTCCGAGCAGAGCGGCATGGGCTTTGCAACATCGCTTGTTTGACCCTTTCAACGTTCTCTGGAGTACGCACAGTGCGTTGCGGCCCCTTCGGTTTTGTTTTCATTATTGAGCCTCCTGTTCGAAGATTGTTAACCCAACGTAAGATTGTGTCACGAGCGGGAACAGAGTCATTTCGATGAATGTTGAATCTGCGGCGAAACGCACGCTGAACTGCTGTCACTGACTCGCCACTCCTAACAAAATGATCATACGCGAACATGCGGTGTTCTAACGTCCACTGCTCCATGATGGCACCTGAAAGATAAAGGTGAGTGTTAGTTAAAGTTAAATGCTATGAACCCAGGAATGGAATGCTACCTACCGCACGCCCCTCCCATTCCTAATGGCCGATTACTAGCTATTCAAAAAACACTTGATTCCCGTGCCCCACCCTGTACATATATATATGGCTGCCTCCGAACCACACCCATCCCACATCTACATGCAGATACGAAAATACTCCCCATCGAACACCACATGAACATGACAGGGACTCAATTCTTCTCCAGAGCACTGGCCCCAGACCACCCCTGTCACCATCTCACATTACACAACCCCCCACCCCGCAACAAAAAACGTACTCCTGCTGCTCACTATTCGCAGCTACTAACAATATCCCCCCTCCTCCCTAAACATCAATCCCATTAAACATCACACAGAATTTACCCGGAAATACCTACTCGACCAACCACACAACACCGTCCTTCACGATACTCCCCTGTAGTCCATCAGAGCGAACAAACCCTCCCAAGGAAACAAGAGTTACTCTGGCCAGGCTCCGTTCAGGCCACCACCCCTCCCTCCAACAATACAGACACAGACTCCACCTAGCTGACACCTCCACCTGCCAAAATGCTACCTCCACCTGAGGACACAGAACACCTACTCTTACACTGCCACACTCTCTCTCAACAAAGACACAACTCCAACATTACCTCTCTACGAGACCTATGGACCCGTCCCACGGTGGTCGCGGGATACCTGAGTGCCGCCGGGTTCGCATAAGGGAACCCTGGGGCTGCGAAGATATATATATGTGTGTGTGTGTGTGTGCATATATATATATATATATATATATATATATATATATATATATATTATATATAAATATATATATATGTGTGTGTGTGTGTGCATATATATATAATATATATATATATATATATGTGGTGTGTGTGTGTGTGTGTGTGCTATCTATATATATATATATATATATATATATATGCTGCAAATCCACAAGGAAAAAGAAAAACGATTCCAAGGCCTTTCGTGTATTCAAAGCTACACCTCGTCAGGGAATGAAGATAAAAGGCGAGTTGCCCATAAATATATACAACGTACAGGAAAAACAAAACAATTGTACGTTGTATATATTTATGGGCAACTCGCCTTTTATCTTCATTCCCTGACGAGGTGTAGCTTTGAATACACGAAAGGCCTTGGAATCGTTTTTTTTTCCTTGTGGGTTTGCAGCATTCATTCATTTCACGTGTTTTATTGTGAAATTCATCCCATATATATATATATATATATATATATATATATATATATATATATATATATATATATATATGAATAAAACCACGAAGGGAAAAGAAACACATAACTGTGATCTACCATTACCTGCACAACTGTTTTGGAACTTATTAAGCTTTGTATCAAGGATTGTAAATTCACTTTCAATGGCGAGCATTATCAACAAGTTTTTGGATGGCCATGGGCAACCCTTTGTCGCCCCTTCTCTCCAATATTTATATGGCGTTTTTTGAAATTACTTACATTCCGAGAATCCTGGGGGTTGGCATCCCTTGGTTGCGTACGTCGACGATATTTTGTGTATCTGGCCCATGAATCGTGACCTGGATGACTTCCTCCTTCAGTTAAATGACCAAGTCCCCTCCATTAAATTTACTTTAGA
>JAJOZX010022304.1:25000-27041 GCA_023014485.1 Bathynomus jamesi
ACCTTCTATCGTGTGAATAATAACACTCGCACCTTGTCAAAGAATATTTTAGTACTTCCATTTTTCCCGGGCTTCTTAGGCATTGCTAATGTACTTAAACTTTTGGATATCAGTGTAGTTTTTTCATATAACAATATTGTGAAAAACATCATAGTAAAAAATAGCCCTACCAATAATTTAGGCATTATCTATAAAATTGGGTGTAAGCAATGTGATTCCTTTTACATAGGTCAGACGGAAAGGATTTGCAAACGCGTGTAAAACAGCATCAATATTCCGTTAGAACGGGACAGTTGTCCAGTGCCTTTTTGTCCATTTGTCAGAGTTATCCCATTGTATTGATTGGAATAATGCTTCAGTTTTGTTTCACTCTAGCAACATTGTTAATAGAAATATTCTTGAGTCGGCTATAATTCAACTTACAAATAACCTTAACATGAGTAAAGGTCTGTTTCAACTCGATCCCGTTGCTCTGAATTCCTTCAGAATGGATTTAAACAAAAAGGGCAGGTTGTTAAATCTTTGGTAAAAATTTGTTTTGTCTTTGTTTCCTTATAAATCTGTAGGTTTCTCTTACAATTTTATTTTTCAATTTTTTGCTGTATGCGTGTAGGTGTATGTATGTGTATGTGAGTATGTGCGTGGTCATTGCAGGTAAATGTGTGTGTATGTATATGTGTGTATATGTATATGTATGTATATGTGTGTATATGTATATGTATGTATGTATGTGTATATGTATATGTATATATATATATATAGATATTATATTATATATATATATATATATATATTATATATATAATATATATATATATATACAGGGTGTCCCGTAAGTCTGGACCCATAGGGATTTATAATATATTTTTTTATTGTTATTATTATTATTTTATTATTATTTTTTTATTATTTTTTATTATGATTTTTATTTGTGGGGCCACTTGAAAGCCAAAGTGTACGAGGTCAAACTTCAGAACATTTTCCACCTTAAAGCACGCATTGTGGAGGCGTGTCAAGAAATTTCTGCGACTGTGATTCAGAAAGTGCTGTCGCAGTGGAGATTGCGTCTTCAACTATGTGTGCGACACAACGGCGGACACTTTGAACAGATTATGTAATAAATTTTTGGACTATTTTGTAATTTTATTATTTTTCCCTATGGGTCCAGACTTACGGGACACCCTGTATATATATATATATATATATGTGTGTATATATGTGTATGTACCTTACCTTACCTTACAACCTTACAAAGGTTCCGCGCGATGATTTCTCATTTCGCGAAGGTCAAGCTTGTATGTGTATATATATATATATATATATGTGTGTGTGTGTGTTTGTATATATGTATGTATATGTATATATATTTGGTTATGCGGGTATACATGTGTAGTTGTATTATTTGTAATTTTTTCAATTTATATTTATTTCTTTATTCTTTTGCAACCTACCGATTTTTCAGACAATAATTATAAAAGCGAACCTTTGGTAATTTTTTCCCTTATGCATATATATATATATATATATATATTATATATATATATATATATATATATATATTCTGTGTATATTGCGTTTATATTTCGTATATATACCTTATATATGTTGTATATATTTTTAATGGTTCTTTATATATCATCTTGGCATCATTTTGTTTTCCAATTTATATTTACTTGTACTTTTTTATTCGTTTGTGACCATAGTATGCATGATTCAGACAACAACTAAGAAACCTTTGGTAATTTTTCCCTTATAAATTGGCGTGCCTCTCTTAAAATTTATTTTTCAATTTATTATTATGACATATATATCAATTTGGCATCATCTATTAAATTGATTGTAAACTTCCCTTTTGAGCTTGAATTTGTAGACTCCACTTACAATTTTTGGTTTTTTATCTGTTGGTTTATTTCTTTATGGTTATTTAGGCTGTGACATATATATCACTAAGGCATTATTTTGTAATTTTTTTTTTTTTTTTTTTTTTTTCCCCTATTTATATTTATATTTATTTTTATTTCTTTATTCTTTTGTGACCTGT
>JAJOZX010022305.1:0-17159 GCA_023014485.1 Bathynomus jamesi
TCCATGCTTAAAAAATACTTAAAATAATATTTATAATGATATTTAAAGGCGTTTTTTAAATTATTATTGCATGAAATGAAAAGATATTAATAAAATTAACCCAAAAGAGAATGTAAATAATTAGTAAACGGTGAAATTTATAAATAACTTACGAAGAGAGAAGGCTCCTGACGCACGCAAAGGAAATGAAGAGACAGGGGAGGAGGAGAGGGTTATTGAGGGAAGGAGAGAATCGTCTTCGTTCAATGCAATAACATTCTCGACGAGCTCACAGTCACTAGCTTTAATTTTTTAGAGGCACTTTCACTTTCTTTTGGATCCTTTTTCACGAGGAAACTGTCTAGAGACATTTGTTTTTGTCTACGCTTTAAATTTTGACGAAATATTTTGCTCGTTAAGCAAAGTGTCGCTCGTTATGCAAGGTAATTTTCCCCCATTCTTTTGGCTCGTTATACGAATTTCTCGTTATACGAGGCACTCGTTAAGCAAGGTTCCACTGTATATATATATATATACACGAGTCACACGCACGCGCGCACGCATTATGAAAGCATTATTATATTCCTATTATGATGTAATAATAAAAAAAATACGATGGAAATTCATGATCAGATTCTATTTTTATATAGTGTTTTAGGGAGGCACTTCTCCAAAGAAAAATTGAAACAATTTTTTTGTATACTTCACAAATTTCATTTATTTCTACGATATGATGATGTCGGAGAGAGATGTTTCCAACTTTCATTATCCATCCCTAAAACCCACCTATTGCAGGTTATTATAGTTTTCATTTCATTTATCATGTATTCTTTTTAACGTGCCTACTGAATATATATATATATATATATATATATATATATATATATATATATATATTATGGGATGAATTTCACAATAAAACACGTGAAATGAATGAATGCTCGCCCATAAATATATACAACTTACAGGAAAAACAAAACAATTAGCACGTACTTAACAAGGGTTAATGAGAGGCAAAATAAATTTTAACATGATATCGACAATTTTATACGTCCCCGCACTGTTACTGAAATTGTTTTTAAAATGAATAAATGCACATTCCAGAATATTTCTTTCTATTATATCTCTGTTTTTAACAAGCGCTTTAGAACTATCCCACTTGATGCTATGGTTACATCTATACATATGGTTAAATAAAGCATTGGAATTATTATTATTATTATTATTATTATTATTATTATTATTAGCTGTTCTACAAGCATATTTATGCTGTTTTACCCTAATATCTAACGTTTTACCGGTTTGGCCTATACTGTATATACAGAGTTACATTGTGTACATCCGATCGAATACACACAACCAACAACATTATCAGGGCTATTCTTTATTAGGCGTGATTTAACAGTGTGATTATTATTATTATACTTAAAGATTACATTAATGCCAATTGCTTTAAGTACAGTAGGAAGGTATTGAAAATTAACATGGTAAGGTAGGCTAAGGATATTTTTACGCTGAAATTCCTTTACAATTACGTTATTATAATACCTACTATTCTTGGCTTTCTTAATTAAGACAGTTATCTAAAAATGAAATAGGATAACATAATAATTTAGTACCAATATTCATGATATTGCATAACTCGGAATCTAAAAAAAATTCAGGACTGACAACTCTCAATGCTCGAAGAAACATAGCAGCAGAGAAAATAGAGGATTTAATAGAAGGATGATGGTCAGAATAAAAATGCACATAAGAGTTATCATTAGTAGTAGTAGGCTTACGGTAGACTTCATATTTGAACTGATTAGAGCAGCATCTCCAAATTTTTAGATCAAGAAAAGATAGGCTTCCATCATTTTCTTTTTCAACTGTAAACTTAATAATAGATGGGACTAAATTGTTGAGCCTACCAAGAAATAAGTCCACATTCAAATTATTAGGCCAAAGGCATAAAAAAAAAAATCATCTATATACCTGTACCAAACAAAGTTAAAATTAACAATCGTAGGCAAAATTCGACTTTCAAAAAATTCCATATTAAATAAATTAGCTAGTACAGGTGAAAGGGGATTTCCCATAGCCAATCCAAACGACATAGCATAAAACTTATTTTCAAACTGAAATTTACAATCTTTGACACAAAGCTTAATTAACTCAATAAGAGTGTTGTGTTGAACAGGGAAAGAAGAATATTCAGAGATCTTATAATCTTTTAAAAAAATCAAGTAGGTCATCAACAGGGACTTTTTTTGTGAATAGGGAGCATAGATCGAAGTTTACCAATTTGAAATTAGGGTCATTAGGGAACTTCATTCAGTTTGTCAATAAGATCCATGCTATTTACAATATGTGACTCAGAAATAGAGCCAACTAACGGCGTTAATAACTAACTAACTAACTAACTAACCATTTTGGTAGCTTATAATAGGTTACGGAGCAAACTGAGCTAACAATAGGCCTCATGGGATTATTTACTTTGTGTGTTTTTACTAAGCCGTACAGATATGGTAGTGACGGATTAATACTAAGACACTGCTGTGGAAGCCTATTATAGTTATTTTTTTAAATTTCTCTTAATTTTCTGTTAAACATTTCATTAACATCCTCCAATGGGTCTCTATTTAGAGGTTTGTACGTGTCACGATCACTCAATAATGTATTCATCTTTTCAACATAACTGATTTTGTCCATGATGACGATCGAATTGGTTTTGTACACGAAAGACCTTGAAATCGTTTTTCTTTTTCCTTGTGGTTTTGCAGTATATACAATATATATATATATATATATATATATATATATATATATATATATACGAGTCACACGCACGCATTATTCAAGCATTATTTATTCCTATTATGATGATAATAATAAAAAAAAAATACGATGGAAATTCATGATCAGATTTTATTTTTACATAGTGTTTTAGGGAGGCACTTCTCCAAAGAAAAATTGAAACCATTTCTACGATATGATGATGTCGGAGAGAAATGTTTCCAACTCTCATTATCCATCCCTAAAACCCACATACTGCATGCATATAACAAAGCAGGTCATTATATTTTTCATTTTATTTATCGTGTATTCTTTTTAACATGCATACTCAATAAATATATATATATATATATATATATATATATATATATATATATATATATATATATATATATATATATCCTTGTTCCATGCACGGTCTGTGTTTAACATATAAGTTTCTCAGGGGACCATTCTGAGTTTGTGTGGGTATATATATATATATATACACACACACACACACACACACACACACACACACACACACGAGTCGCACGCACGCACGCACACGCAAAAAAAAAAAAAAAAAAAAAAAAAAAAAAAAAAAGAGTTGAATCCAGCCTTCTTTTATTCCTAAACCAATCAAGAGGATCATGTAACAAAAGCAGTTACGTCAGTCATCAACTTGGGTCAACCGGCCAATCAAGGGTCAGGTCGAGGGGGGCAGGGCTTTGCTGTTAAAAAAATAGGTGGGGCCGGCCACAAAATTACAAAGTTACCACATATATAATTATATTGTCCCTCAATAATAATAATAATAATAATAATAATAATAATAAGAATAATAATAATAATAATAACAACGGTAAAATGGTGGGTTTGAAGATAACTAATGAGAGATATGATATTCGGAAAAGTAACTACAGTAGAATTAAGAATGTTTGGTGATGAGGAATGAACCTAATCTTATTTGTAGGCAGCTTTAAAAAAGAAAGAAAATTTTACATGTTTATAACGGTATTTTAGAAATGTCCTTTTGTAAACAAACGCTTGAAGTTATAAATTAATAAAATTTTAATACATGATAACAATTTTAGTCTTTGTTATTAACTCGCATAAAATTATTTTATGTTGAATTAAAAAGTGAATTACTTAAATTTTAAGAAGTAACAATTACCAATTTTGGCATAAAAAGGGATACATTTTAAGTAGGAATTTGGTTTGTTCATTAATAGTGTTAAATTCTTTAGCTTAAGAAATAGGCCCATAGCGTAATTTCAAGTGTCTATAATATATTTGTGTCTCTACCCTCTCCCACCACACACACACACACACACACACACAACATATTTGGTCATGATTTGTCATTCCAGTTCAGATTGCGTTGAGGCTCTGCACTGCGTCCGACGAAAAGAATATAAAAGAAAATGAACTAACGGATCGAAATTCTCGTTCAAGAAAGTAAGTGAGTAGTACGTCGTTCGTTCGTTCCTTCGTTTCAATAATGGCTGACGTTGAAACTACTGCTACTACAGCAGTGTCTCCTGCTCCTAAGAAAAAAAGTAGTAAAGCAAGTAAGAAAAGTAGAAGTACTGCTACGAAGCCATCTCACCCTAAAACTTACGACATGGTTATATCTGCAGTCAAGGATTTGAAAGAACGTAAAGGCTCGTCGCTTCAAGCTATCAAGAAGTATATATCGACTCATTACAAAGCGGATGCCGACAAAATTGCCGTTTTCATTCGGCGGGCACTGAAAAAGGCTGTAGCAGAGGGAGTTTTAGTTCACACTAAAGGAACGGGCGCTAGTGGATCCTTCAAACTGGCACCTGCAGCAGGCAAACAGGAAAAACCAAGTAACAAAAAGACCACACCTCAAAAGAAAAAAGCTGCTACTCCGGCCCCTCCACAAAATAAATCTAAAGTAAAACCAAAAACGAAGAAAACCTCATCGAAGAAGGAAGCCACACCTAAGAAGAATGCCAGGAAAAGTGCGACAAAGTCTTCTAAGAAGGCTAAATCCCCCAAACCTAAGAAGGCTCCGTCAAAGCCAAAAGCTAAGAAAGCCGCCAAGAAATAAAGAAATACCCCCCCCCAGAAAAAAAATGCTTTCCAACTCGACGCAACACAATGCGAACACTGTTTTTCGCATCATATTAGCTCCCAAGGGAGCTTCCACAAACTTAAGAAAGAGATAATAATATTCTCATTATTATTTTAATAAATATAGATTATGAGCCTTAGAAAAAGAAAATTATAATTAAAAAAAAATATATATATATATGATGCAAATCCAGGAATAAAGAAAGGTTTACATAATTTATTCAGTTTACGTGTAATGAAATTTAATATATATATACACACACACATATATATATATAGTCGTAAGTAAATTCCAATAACTTCCCTTTTTTTTATTTATTCATACAGAATGCAGTGTTTATACTCAATTTAAATTATGTTTATCCTTTCTTAGTTTTTTATTTTTTAATGAGTAACTAAATTTAGAATTTGTAAAGAAACGCATGAAGTGATAATTGAAAACCAAAGAGAAGTGTGCTATGATATATATATAGTGTGTGTATAGTATACGACATTAATATTATTTTACTTGAAGTCCTCTATTGTTAATAGTAGTTATCTCTTTTTTAATTGTATTTTGGACCTAAAAAGGTCCTTAATTGGTGGTGAAATCGATTGACGACGACGATGTCGAATCCGTAGAAGAAAAAGAAGATGTCGGGTAGGATTGTGAACCTTATTTAACCGCCAAATCCGTACAAAGTACGTCCTTGACGTTTCAAGGCATACACCACATCCATGGCGGTGACGGTCTTTCTCTTGGCGTGTTCAGTGTAGGTTACTGCATCTCTGATCACATTTTCGAGGAATACTTTAAGTACTCCTCTGGTTTCTTCGTAAATGAGTCCAGAAATACGTTTGACGCCTCCACGTCGAGCTAGACGACGGATAGCAGGTTTGGTGATCCCCTGGATATTATCACGAAGAACCTTTCGATGACGTTTAGCACCACCTTTTCCCAATCCTTTTCCTCCCTTGCCTCTTCCAGTCATTGTTGTAGCGGACGAACGAAGTTGGTTGAAACATAAACAAACTTAACTCGCAAATTGAAAAATACACACAGCGCAGCTTCCACATCGGTTTATATAATAGAAGAAGCAGCTGGTAAAGTAGTGTCCATTTTATTTTTCTAAATTTTCTCTTTATATCTTAAAGACTAATGCGTAGTATTAGTATTTATTTATTATGTATGAACGTTAGTAATAGATTGTTGTAATTTTTATTAAATAATTGTTAAAAATGATTAAATTATTAAATAATTGTTAGAAATGGTTAAATTATTAAATAATTTCACCAGTTGCATTTGGGAAAGGGCGTGAAACCCGTGTGTTACACCGTACGAGCGTGTATATAAATGCAGCTAAAAGGGTGGGCCTAGTTTATTTCGTTTCGTCTTCGCAGAAATAGTCAAGGAAGAATGGCTCGTACAAAGCAAACTGCCCGTAAATCGACGGGAGGAAAGGCCCCTCGCAAACAGCTTGCCACTAAGGCGGCTCGCAAGTCTGCTCCCGCTACTGGTGGAGTTAAGAAGCCCCATAGATACCGTCCTGGCACTGTAGCCCTTCGTGAGATCAGGCGCTACCAAAAGAGTACTGAACTGCTGATCAGGAAACTGCCGTTCCAACGTCTCGTCCGAGAAATCGCTCAAGACTTCAAGACTGACCTCCGATTTCAGTCATCGGCTGTGATGGCCCTTCAGGAAGCTTCCGAGGCTTACCTCGTTGGTCTCTTTGAAGATACAAACTTGTGCGCCATTCACGCCAAAAGAGTTACCATCATGCCAAAAGACATTCAGTTGGCAAGAAGAATTCGAGGGGAAAGAGTCAACAATTGTACAGAGTTCGAACGTAATACCCCAATAGTTATATAAGGCGGCGAAAATTGTCGCAGAAAGATAATATTTGCATTTGAAAAGGAAATTTTTCAGAGAGCGAGTGCTATTTGCTGTCTTTTTAATTTCTTCAAGCGTTGCATCCATCAGTCTTTCTATCATGGCTCCGAAGGCGTCCGGAAAGGCGGCTAAAAAGGCTGGAAAAGCGCAGAAGTCTATTTCTAAAGGGGATAAGAAGAAGCGAAAGAAGAGGAAGGAGAGTTACAGTATCTACATCTACAAAGTTTTGAAACAAGTGCATCCAGACACTGGCATTTCTTCGAAAGCCATGTCGATCATGAATTCTTTCGTGAATGATATTTTCGAAAGAATCGCTGCCGAAGCTTCTCGTCTGGCTCACTACAACAAGAGGTCTACTATAACTTCCCGAGAGATCCAAACTGCCGTGAGGCTCCTGCTTCCTGGAGAGCTTGCTAAGCACGCTGTATCGGAAGGAACCAAAGCGGTTACTAAGTACACATCGTCTAAATAAGCGCCATGCGTTATTCCTCCTGTGAAGCAAATGTGAGAAGAACAACGAAAAAAATATTTATATATCACACTTGCACAAACAAACTCGGCTCCATTTGGGGCCACATTTCTTTTGAAGAAAGAGATAATACAAATATTTTAATTTCAAGCATTATTTATGCCAATTATAATAATAATAATAATACGATGGAAATTCATGATCAGATTCTAATTTTATATAGTGTGTATACTTCACAAATTTCATTTATTTCTACGATATGATGATGTCGTGTCGGAGAGAAATGTTTCCAACTTTCATTATCCATCCCTAAAACCCACATACTGCAGCTCATTATAGTTTTCATTTCACTTATCATGTATTCTTTTTAACGTGCATACTGAATATATATATATATATATATATATATATATATATATATATATATATATATATATATATATATATATATATATATATATATATATATATATATATATATATATACAGTGGAACCTTGCTTAACGAGCATAATTCGTTCCCGAATTGTGCTCGTTATGCAAAATGCTCGTTAAACAAGGCAATTTTTTCCATAGGAATCAATGTAAAATATGATAATGCGTTCCATGCTTAAAAAATACTTAAAATAATATTATAATGATATTTAAAGGCGTTTTTTAAATTATTATTGCATGAAATGAAAAATTATTAATAAAAATTAACCCAAAAGAGAATGTAAATAATTAGTAAACGGTGAAATTTATAAATAACTTACGAAGAGAGAAGGTGCTCCTGACGCACGCAAAGGAAATGAAGAGACAGGGGAGGAGGAGAGGGTTATTGAGGGGAAGGAGGAGAATCGTCTTCGTTCAATGCAATAACATTCTCGACGAGCTCACAGTCACTAGCTTTAAATTTTTTAGAGGCACTTTCACTTTCTTTTGGATCCTTTTTCACGAGGAAACTGTCTAGAGACATTTGTTTTTGTCTACGCTTTAAATTTTGACGAAATATTTTGCTCGTTAAGCAAAGTGTCGCTCGTTATGCAAGGTAATTTTCCCCCATTCTTTTGGCTCGTTATACGAATTTCTCGTTATACGAGGCACTCGTTAAGCAAGGTTCCACTGTATATATATATATATACACGAGTCACACGCACGCGCGCACGCATTATGAAAGCATTATTATATTCCTATTATGATGTAATAATAAAAAAAATACGATGGAAATTCATGATCAGATTCTATTTTTATATAGTGTTTTAGGGAGGCACTTCTCCAAAGAAAAATTGAAACAATTTTTTTGTATACTTCACAAATTTCATTTATTTCTACGATATGATGATGTCGGAGAGAGATGTTTCCAACTTTCATTATCCATCCCTAAAACCCACCTATTGCAGGTTATTATAGTTTTCATTTCATTTATCATGTATTCTTTTTAACGTGCCTACTGAATATATATATATATATATATATATATATATATATATATATATATATGGGATGAATTTCACAATAAAACACGTGAAATGAATGAATGCTCGCCCATAAATATATACAACTTACAGGAAAAACAAAACAATTAGCACGTACTTAACAAGGGTTAATGAGAGGCAAAATAAATTTTAACATGATATCGACAATTTTATACGTCCCCGCACTGTTACTGAAATTGTTTTTAAAATGAATAAATGCACATTCCAGAATATTTCTTTCTATTATATCTCTGTTTTTAACAAGCGCTTTAGAACTATCCCACTTGATGCTATGGTTACATCTATACATATGGTTAAATAAAGCATTGGAATTATTATTATTATTATTATTATTATTATTATTATTATTAGCTGTTCTACAAGCATATTTATGCTGTTTTACCCTAATATCTAACGTTTTACCGGTTTGGCCTATACTGTATATACAGAGTTACATTGTGTACATCCGATCGAATACACACAACCAACAACATTATCAGGGCTATTCTTTATTAGGCGTGATTTAACAGTGTGATTATTATTATTATACTTAAAGATTACATTAATGCCAATTGCTTTAAGTACAGTAGGAAGGTATTGAAAATTAACATGGTAAGGTAGGCTAAGGATATTTTTACGCTGAAATTCCTTTACAATTACGTTATTATAATACCTACTATTCTTGGCTTTCTTAATTAAGACAGTTATCTAAAAATGAAATAGGATAACATAATAATTTAGTACCAATATTCATGATATTGCATAACTCGGAATCTAAAAAAAATTCAGGACTGACAACTCTCAATGCTCGAAGAAACATAGCAGCAGAGAAAATAGAGGATTTAATAGAAGGATGATGGTCAGAATAAAAATGCACATAAGAGTTATCATTAGTAGTAGTAGGCTTACGGTAGACTTCATATTTGAACTGATTAGAGCAGCATCTCCAAATTTTTAGATCAAGAAAAGATAGGCTTCCATCATTTTCTTTTTCAACTGTAAACTTAATAATAGATGGGACTAAATTGTTGAGCCTACCAAGAAATAAGTCCACATTCAAATTATTAGGCCAAAGGCATAAAAAAAAAATCATCTATATACCTGTACCAAACAAAGTTAAAATTAACAATCGTAGGCAAAATTCGACTTTCAAAAAATTCCATATTAAATAAATTAGCTAGTACAGGTGAAAGGGGATTTCCCATAGCCAATCCAAACGACATAGCATAAAACTTATTTTCAAACTGAAATTTACAATCTTTGACACAAAGCTTAATTAACTCAATAAGAGTGTTGTGTTGAACAGGGAAAGAAGAATATTCAGAGATCTTATAATCTTTTAAAAAAATCAAGTAGGTCATCAACAGGGACTTTTTTTGTGAATAGGGAGCATAGATCGAAGTTTACCAATTTGAAATTAGGGTCATTAGGGAACTTCATTCAGTTTGTCAATAAGATCCATGCTATTTACAATATGTGACTCAGAAATAGAGCCAACTAACGGCGTTAATAAACTAACTAACTAACTAACTAACCATTTTGGTAGCTTATAATAGGTTACGGAGCAAACTGAGCTAACAATAGGCCTCATGGGATTATTTACTTTGTGTGTTTTTACTAAGCCGTACAGATATGGTAGTGACGGATTAATACTAAGACACTGCTGTGGAAGCCTATTATAGTTATTTTTTTAAATTTCTCTTAATTTTCTGTTAAACATTTCATTAACATCCTCCAATGGGTCTCTATTTAGAGGTTTGTACGTGTCACGATCACTCAATAATGTATTCATCTTTTCAACATAACTGATTTTGTCCATGATGACGATCGAATTGGTTTTGTACACGAAAGACCTTGAAATCGTTTTTCTTTTTCCTTGTGGTTTTGCAGTATATACAATATATATATATATATATATATATATATATATATATATACGAGTCACACGCACGCATTATTCAAGCATTATTTATTCCTATTATGATGATAATAATAAAAAAAAATACGATGGAAATTCATGATCAGATTTTATTTTTACATAGTGTTTTAGGGAGGCACTTCTCCAAAGAAAAATTGAAACCATTTCTACGATATGATGATGTCGGAGAGAAATGTTTCCAACTCTCATTATCCATCCCTAAAACCCACATACTGCATGCATATAACAAAGCAGGTCATTATATTTTTCATTTTATTTATCGTGTATTCTTTTTAACATGCATACTCAATAAATATATATATATATATATATATATATATATATATATAGTTCCTTGTTCCATGCACGGTCTGTGTTTAACATATAAGTTTCTCAGGGGACCATTCTGAGTTTGTGTGGGTATATATATATATATATACACACACACACACACACACACACACACACACACGAGTCGCACGCACGCACGCACACGCAAAAAAAAAAAAAAAAAAAAAAAAAAAAAAAAAGAGTTGAATCCAGCCTTCTTTTATTCCTAAACCAATCAAGAGGATCATGTAACAAAAGCAGTTACGTCAGTCATCAACTTGGGTCAACCGGCCAATCAAGGGTCAGGTCGAGGGGGGCAGGGCTTTGCTGTTAAAAAAATAGGTGGGGCCGGCCACAAAATTACAAAGTTACCACATATATAATTATATTGTCCCTCAATAATAATAATAATAATAATATAATAATAATAATAAGAATAATAATAATAATAATAACAACGGTAAAATGGTGGGTTTGAAGATAACTAATGAGAGATATGATATTCGGAAAAGTAACTACAGTAGAATTAAGAATGTTTGGTGATGAGGAATGAACCTAATCTTATTTGTAGGCAGCTTTAAAAAAGAAAGAAAATTTTACATGTTTATAACGGTATTTTAGAAATGTCCTTTTGTAAACAAACGCTTGAAGTTATAAATTAATAAAATTTTAATACATGATAACAATTTTAGTCTTTGTTATTAACTCGCATAAAATTATTTTATGTTGAATTAAAAAGTGAATTACTTAAATTTTAAGAAGTAACAATTACCAATTTTGGCATAAAAAGGGATACATTTTAAGTAGGAATTTGGTTTGTTCATTAATAGTGTTAAATTCTTTAGCTTAAGAAATAGGCCCATAGCGTAATTTCAAGTGTCTATAATATATTTGTGTCTCTACCCTCTCCCACCACACACACACACACACACACACACAACATATTTGGTCATGATTTGTCATTCCAGTTCAGATTGCGTTGAGGCTCTGCACTGCGTCCGACGAAAAGAATATAAAAGAAAATGAACTAACGGATCGAAATTCTCGTTCAAGAAAGTAAGTGAGTAGTACGTCGTTCGTTCGTTCCTTCGTTTCAATAATGGCTGACGTTGAAACTACTGCTACTACAGCAGTGTCTCCTGCTCCTAAGAAAAAAAGTAGTAAAGCAAGTAAGAAAAGTAGAAGTACTGCTACGAAGCCATCTCACCCTAAAACTTACGACATGGTTATATCTGCAGTCAAGGATTTGAAAGAACGTAAAGGCTCGTCGCTTCAAGCTATCAAGAAGTATATATCGACTCATTACAAAGCGGATGCCGACAAAATTGCCGTTTTCATTCGGCGGGCACTGAAAAAGGCTGTAGCAGAGGGAGTTTTAGTTCACACTAAAGGAACGGGCGCTAGTGGATCCTTCAAACTGGCACCTGCAGCAGGCAAACAGGAAAAACCAAGTAACAAAAAGACCACACCTCAAAAGAAAAAAGCTGCTACTCCGGCCCCTCCACAAAATAAATCTAAAGTAAAACCAAAAACGAAGAAAACCTCATCGAAGAAGGAAGCCACACCTAAGAAGAATGCCAGGAAAAGTGCGACAAAGTCTTCTAAGAAGGCTAAATCCCCCAAACCTAAGAAGGCTCCGTCAAAGCCAAAAGCTAAGAAAGCCGCCAAGAAATAAAGAAATACCCCCCCCCAGAAAAAAAATGCTTTCCAACTCGACGCAACACAATGCGAACACTGTTTTTCGCATCATATTAGCTCCCAAGGGAGCTTCCACAAACTTAAGAAAGAGATAATAATATTCTCATTATTATTTTAATAAATATAGATTATGAGCCTTAGAAAAAGAAAATTATAATTAAAAAAAATATATATATATATGATGCAAATCCAGGAATAAAGAAAGGTTTACATAATTTATTCAGTTTACGTGTAATGAAATTTAATATATATATATACACACACACATATATATATAGTCGTAAGTAAATTCCAATAACTTCCCTTTTTTTTATTTATTCATACAGAATGCAGTGTTTATACTCAATTTAAATTATGTTTATCCTTTCTTAGTTTTTTATTTTTTAATGAGTAACTAAATTTAGAATTTGTAAAGAAACGCATGAAGTGATAATTGAAAACCAAAGAGAAGTGTGCTATGATATATATATAGTGTGTGTATAGTATACGACATTAATATTATTTTACTTGAAGTCCTCTATTGTTAATAGTAGTTATCTCTTTTTTAATTGTATTTTGGACCTAAAAAGGTCCTTAATTGGTGGTGAAATCGATTGACGACGACGATGTCGAATCCGTAGAAGAAAAAGAAGATGTCGGGTAGGATTGTGAACCTTATTTAACCGCCAAATCCGTACAAAGTACGTCCTTGACGTTTCAAGGCATACACCACATCCATGGCGGTGACGGTCTTTCTCTTGGCGTGTTCAGTGTAGGTTACTGCATCTCTGATCACATTTTCGAGGAATACTTTAAGTACTCCTCTGGTTTCTTCGTAAATGAGTCCAGAAATACGTTTGACGCCTCCACGTCGAGCTAGACGACGGATAGCAGGTTTGGTGATCCCCTGGATATTATCACGAAGAACCTTTCGATGACGTTTAGCACCACCTTTTCCCAATCCTTTTCCTCCCTTGCCTCTTCCAGTCATTGTTGTAGCGGACGAACGAAGTTGGTTGAAACATAAACAAACTTAACTCGCAAATTGAAAAATACACACAGCGCAGCTTCCACATCGGTTTATATAATAGAAGAAGCAGCTGGTAAAGTAGTGTCCATTTTATTTTTCTAAATTTTCTCTTTATATCTTAAAGACTAATGCGTAGTATTAGTATTTATTTATTATGTATGAACGTTAGTAATAGATTGTTGTAATTTTTATTAAATAATTGTTAAAAATGATTAAATTATTAAATAATTGTTAGAAATGGTTAAATTATTAAATAATTTCACCAGTTGCATTTGGGAAAGGGCGTGAAACCCGTGTGTTACACCGTACGAGCGTGTATATAAATGCAGCTAAAAGGGTGGGCCTAGTTTATTTCGTTTCGTCTTCGCAGAAATAGTCAAGGAAGAATGGCTCGTACAAAGCAAACTGCCCGTAAATCGACGGGAGGAAAGGCCCCTCGCAAACAGCTTGCCACTAAGGCGGCTCGCAAGTCTGCTCCCGCTACTGGTGGAGTTAAGAAGCCCCATAGATACCGTCCTGGCACTGTAGCCCTTCGTGAGATCAGGCGCTACCAAAAGAGTACTGAACTGCTGATCAGGAAACTGCCGTTCCAACGTCTCGTCCGAGAAATCGCTCAAGACTTCAAGACTGACCTCCGATTTCAGTCATCGGCTGTGATGGCCCTTCAGGAAGCTTCCGAGGCTTACCTCGTTGGTCTCTTTGAAGATACAAACTTGTGCGCCATTCACGCCAAAAGAGTTACCATCATGCCAAAAGACATTCAGTTGGCAAGAAGAATGGGGAAAGAGTCAACATTGTACAGAGTTCGAACGTAATACCCCATAGTTAATAAGGCGGCGAAAATTGTCGCAGAAAGATAATATTTCATTTGAAAAGGAAATTTTTCAGAGAGCGAGTGCTATTTGCTGTCTTTTATTTCTTCAAGCGTTGCATCCTCAGTCTTTCTATCATGGCTCCGAGGCGTCCGGAAAGGCGGCTAAAAAGGCTGGAAAAGCGCAGAAGTCTATTTCTAAAGGGGATAAGAAGAAGCGAAAGAAGAGGAAGGAGAGTTACAGTATCTACATCTACAAAGTTTTGAAACAAGTGCATCCAGACACTGGCATTTCTTCGAAAGCCATGTCGATCATGAATTCTTTTCGTGAATGATATTTTCGAAAGAATCGCTGCCGAGCTTCTCGTCTGGCTCACTACAACAAGAGGTCTACTATAACTTCCGAGAGATCCAAACTGCCGTGAGGCTCCTGCTTCCTGGAGGCTTGCTAAGCACGCTGTATCGGAAGGAACCAAAGCGGTTACTAAGTACACATCGTCTAAATAAGCGCCATGCGTATTCCTCTGTGAAGCAATGTGAGAAGAACAACGAAAAAATATTTATATATCACACTTGCACAAACAAACTCGCTCCATTTGGGGCCACATTCTTTTGAAGAAAGAGATAATACAAATATTTTAATTTCAAGCATTATTTATGCCAATTATAATAATAATAATAATACGATGGAATTCATGATCAGATTCTAATTTTATATAGTGTGTATACTTCACAATTTCATTTATTTCTACGATATGATGATGTCGTGTCGGAGAGAAATGTTTCCAACTTTCATTATCCATCCCTAAAACCCACATACTGCAGCTCATTATAGTTTTCATTTCACTTATCATGTATTCTTTTTAACGTGCATACTGAATATATATAGATATATATATATATATATATATTATATATATATATAATATATATATATATATATATATATATATATATATATATATATATATATATATATATACAGTGGAACCTTGCTTAACGAGCATAATTCGTTCCCGAATTGTGCTCGTTATGCAAAATGCTCGTTAAACAAGGCAATTTTTTCCATAGGAATCAATGTAAAATATGATAATGCGTTCCATGCTTAAAAAATACTTAAAATAATATTTATAATGATATTTAAAGGCGTTTTTTAAATTATTATTGCATGAATGAAAAGATTATTAATAAAAATTAACCCAAAAGAGAATGTAAATAATTAGTAAACGGTGAAATTTATAAATAACTTACGAAGAGAGAAGGTGCTCCTGACGCACGCAAAGGAAATGAAGAGACAGGGGAGGAGGAGAGGGTTATTGAGGGGAAGGAGGAGAATCGTCTTCGTTCAATGCAATAACATTCTCGACGAGCTCACAGTCACTAGCTTTAAATTTTTTAGAGGCACTTTCACTTTCTTTTGGATCCTTTTTCACGAGGAAACTGTCTAGAGACATTTGTTTTTGTCTACGCTTTAAATTTTGACGAAATATTTTGCTCGTTAAGCAAAGTGTCGCTCGTTATGCAAGGTAATTTTCCCCCATTCTTTTGGCTCGTTATACGAATTTCTCGTTATACGAGGCACTCGTTAAGCAAGGTTCCACTGTATATATATAATATACACGAGTCACACGCACGCGCGCACGCATTATGAAAGCATTATTATATTCCTATTATGATGTAATAATAAAAAAAATACGATGGAAATTCATGATCAGATTCTATTTTTATATAGTGTTTTAGGGAGGCACTTCTCCAAAGAAAAATTGAAACAATTTTTTTGTATACTTCACAAATTTCATTATTTCTACGATATGATGATGTCGGAGAGAGATGTTTCCAACTTTCATTATCCATCCCTAAAACCCACCTATTGCAGGTTATTATAGTTTTCATTTCATTTATCATGTATTCTTTTTAACGTGCCTACTGAATATATATATATATATATATAATATATATATAATATATATATATGGGATGAATTTCACAATAAAACACGTGAAATGAATGAATGCTCGCCCATAAATATATACAACTTACAGGAAAACAAAACATTAGCACGTACTTAACAAGGGTTAATGAGAGGCAAAATAAATTTTAACATGATATCGACAATTTTATACGTCCCCGCACTGTTACTGAAATTGTTTTTAAAATGAATAAATGCACATTCCGAATATTTCTTTCTATTATATCTCTGTTTTTAACAAGCGCTTTAGAACTATCCCACTTGATGCTATGGTTACATCTATACATATGGTTAAATAAAGCATTGGAATTATTATTATTATTATTATTATTATTATTATTATTATTAGCTGTTCTACAAGCATATTTATGCTGTTTTACCCTAATATCTAACGTTTTAACCGGTTTGGCCTATACTGTATATACAGAGTTACATTGTGTACATCCGATCGAATACACACAACCAACAACATTATCAGGGCTATTCTTTATTAGGCGTGATTTAACAGTGTGATTATTATTATTATACTTAAAGATTACATTAATGCCAATTGCTTTAAGTACAGTAGGAAGGTATTGAAAATTACATGGTAAGGTAGGCTAAGGATATTTTTACGCTGAAATTCCTTTACAATTACGTTTTATATACCTTACTATTCTTGGCTTTCTTAATTAAGACAGTTATCTAAAAATGAAATAGGATAACATAATAATTTAGTACCAATATTCATGATATTGCATAACTCGGAATCTAAAAAAAATTCAGGACTGACAACTCTCAATGCTCGAAG
>JAJOZX010022306.1:0-19964 GCA_023014485.1 Bathynomus jamesi
TCATCATATATCTAGTATCCAATGTATAAAATTCTTTATCATGCTAGGACGAAACACTCTATAGAAGTCATTATTTATATGTTGTATAGTATAAACATATTATTCAACCGTACTCATTCTTACATTCATGTTCTTTTTTGACCGCTATCCTTTATTAATTTTATTACTTATTCATTCATCTACCTATTGTCTACTTATGCCCTATCAACTTATCAGTCTATGTTTACTCGTGTCAATCATGAAATGCAAAACTTTCCCAGTTCGTGAGAACGCGAAAAAACGTTCTCGTATTATTTTTTCATTTTTTATTTTAATTATATGACCTCCCGAGTTGAACTAAAAAATGTGCTGAGTTAAGAAGTTATAAAATTCCACTCACGACGACAGAATCGAGCGCCTCCAAGATAAAATACCTCCGTTCGCTCTGATTTCAAATTCATAACATATTATAGCATATTATTTCGTAAATAAATTATCTCGTAAGTGCCATGTACGTTGTATTATATTTAAACATCTTAATTGTCTATTAATAGGAAACACTGTAAAAACAAAACAAAGTTGTAGTAACTGTTTAATTGTAATTAACTGTAATTAACAATAACTTGTAATGTACTTCAGTGAAACTGTAATTAAATGTAATGATTTAATTTATAATGTAAGAATGTACTTTAATAGAAGTGTAATTAACAATGATGAATATGAATTAATTGTTAATTGTAATCCATAATTGTAATCGTAATTGTAATGAACCAAATTAATACGTACTCAGTCATGTACTCAAAATTGTACCTATGTGCTATTACGAAATGATATCTCCTTCATAAATGAAGACGGCGAAAAAATACAAATTTAGTTTTTATTTTATTTTTTAATTTGAAATTTGCAATCTTTTAAAACATCTGATCATGTGTTTAAAAAGGGGGAAAATTTAACCTTCAACTGTCCTCCCCCAAAAAATTAGGTTATATTATACGTATATTTGTAAAAATACACTTCTTCATCCAGCTACTTCATTGAAGGCACTTCTTCATCAGAGAACTTCATTGCGAGACTCTTCTTTGGACTGCAGCCTCGCTGCGAGGGAGGGGGCAAAGCCCCCTTGCCCCTTAACAAGAACGCCTCGTCTATACGAGACACCCCAGACCCTTGCCATGATTAGAAGAAGATTTTAAGAAGATTATTTTAAGAAGAGGATTCTAACAAACTGGCGACCCTGCATCAGGATCAAAAGAAGATTTTAAGAAGAAGAGGATCTTAACATATTGGAGACCCTTTACCAGGATCTTAACAGATTTTAAGAAGATGTTTAACAAGAAGATGTTTAACAAGAAGATGTTTAACAAGAAGATGTTTAACAAGTGGCCACTCTTTGGCCATGATAGAAATTACCCTGCACCAGGATAAAAAGATTACTTTAAGAAGAAGATTACTTTAAGAAGAAGATTACTTTAAGAAGAAGATTACTTTAAGAAGAAGATTACTTTAAGAAGAGGCCACTCTTTGGCCAAGATAGAAATTACCCTGCATCAGGATAAAACCAGTTGACCGGCGTGTCACGACTTCTAGTTCGTAACATCCATCATTGAACCGGTGCGTCACGACTCCAAGTTCTTCACGCCTAGTTTTTCATCCAAGAAGTAGTACCAGCAAGACGTCTTCAGGACACATCTCAAGGATTTTCCCCATAGAAAATTTTGTTTAAGTACATTTTTTTTTTTTAAGTAATTTATAAACATTTGAAAAGTCACTATTATTAACAGTTAATAATGAGTATCAAACCAGAATTTAACACAAAACACAGTGAACACTTCAGACACCAGTGATACACTTTTTTTTTATTGAAACTAATTTTAACAGAGTTAATTGTAACACAGAGAGTTAATTGTAACACAGAGAGTTAATTGTAACACAAGTAATTGTAACACAGAGAGTTAATTGTAACACAGAGATATAATTTCAAAGAGAAGTTAATTTCAAAGAGAAGTTAATTTCAAAGAGAAGTTAATTTCAAAGAGAAGTTAATTTCAAAGAGAAGTTAATTTCAAAGAGAGTTAATTGTCGCAGAGTCAATTGTCGCAGAGTCAATTGTCACAGTCATTTGCACTATTATATTCAGTATAGAATAATTTTATTTTATGTATCTTCCCGTACATTCGAGTGAAATGTTGTTTACATTTTTTATTATTTTTTGTTTGCAAATTTTTTTCAATTACTGAATTGAATTGACTTGCAAATTAAGAGAGAGAGAGAGTTTAGAGAGAGTTTATAGAGAGTTCATAGAGTTATAGAGTTACTTGAAGCAGTTTCAAGTTCCATTTTCAGTATTCAGACAGTTTCGGTTGGTTGTAACCAAAAGGGACAACCAAACCCCAGAGATTTAGAGAGATACTTGAAGTAATTTTGAAGTCATTTTTTTGAAGTCATTTTTTTGTCATTTTTGAAGTCATTTTTTTTAAGTCAGTTTTTCAAGTCAGAAGGTTGCACCAAGAGGGTCAACCAAAACAGAGGTTAATCGTCTCCACTTGATAAAAGGTCAAGTGCAGTCATTTTCCATTTTTAGTTAATTTCAAGTTAGTTTCAGAATACTTGACAAGCGTTCAAGTTAGTTTCAGAATACTTGACAAGCGTTCAAGTTAGTTTCAGAATACTTGACAAGCGTTCAAGTTAGTTTCAGAATATTTGACAAGCGTTCAAGTTAGTTTCAGAATACTTGACAAGCGTTCAAGTTAGTTTCAGAATACTTGACAAGCGTTCAAGTTAGTTTCAGAATACTTGACAAGCGTTCAAGTTAGTTTCAGAATACTTGACAAGCGTTCAAGTTAGTTTCAGAATACTTGACAAGCGTTCAAGTTAGTTTCAGAATACTTGACAAGCGTTCAAGTTAGTTTCAGAATATTGACAAGCGTTCAAGTTAGTTCAGAATACTTGACAAGCGTTCAAGTTAGTTTCAGAATACTTGACAAGCGTTCAAGTTAGTTTCAGAATACTTGACAAGCGTTCAAGTTAGTTTCAGAATACTTGACAAGCGTTCAAGTTAGTTTCAGAATACTTGACAAGCGTTCAAGTTAGTTTTCAGAATACTTGACAAGCGTTCAAGTTAGTTTCAGAATACTTGACAAGCGTTCAAGTTAGTTTCAGAATACTTGACAAGCGTTCAAGTTAGTTTCAGAATACTTGACAAGCGTTCAAGTTAGTTTCAGAATACTTGACGAGCGTTCAAGTTAGGTTCAGAATACTTGACAAGCGTTCAAGTTAGGTTCAGAATACTTGAGAAGCGTTCAAGTTAGGTTCAGAATACTCGACAAGCGTTCAAGTTAGGTTCAGAGTACTCGACAAGCGTTTAAGTTAGGTTCAGAATACTCGACAAGCGTTCAAGTTAGGTTCAGAATACTCGACAAGCGTTCAAGTTAGGTTCAGAATACTCGACAAGCGTTCAAGTTAGGTTCAGAATACTCCACAAGCATTCAAGTTAGTTTCAGAATACTCGACAAGCGTTCAAGTTAGGTTCAGAATACTTCATAGAGTTCAAGTTAGGTTAAGAATATTTGACAGAGTCCAAGTCAGAGTTTATTCCAAGTCAGAGAGTTATATTCGAAGTCAGAGAGTTATATTCGAAGTCAAGAGTTATATTCGAAGTCAGAGAGTTATATTCGAAGTCAGAGAGTTATATTCGAAGTCAGAGAGTTATATTCGAAGTCAGAGAGTTTTTCGAAGTCATTTTTATTTCGAGCCCCAAGTTAGTTTTCAATGCAGTCAATTGAATTCAACTTTTCCTTTGTAATTTAAGAGAATTTATTTAAGAAAATGTAATTTAAGAATTTAATTCAACCTTTTTTTTTTTGTAAAAGAGAATTAAATTCAACCTGAATTGACCGGGTTGCGTCTTTGGTTTAACCTTTTCTTTGTTTGTAAGACGGAAATTCACTGATTTGTCTTTCCCTTTTCATGCATTGTTATGTATATAATATATAGTTATGTAATTCATTAATTGTAACAAAACCGTTTTTACAAAAGTTTTTAACGAGTTTTATAATTATTTGATTATATGATGACAGAAATAGCGTAACAATTAATCGATCATGTACCTAATTTATCCTGCTCTGTACGATCGGGAAATTTACCCGTATGACTGCACATACCCTAAATTTCAGTCATTTAATTTTTAATGAAACTTCTACGCAATAAAACAGATGTATTTGTCTATATGCAAACAAATTTTCAGACTAAAATATCAAATAATTCAAAATTCTATCAACATTCAACGAAAGAGTATGATTTTTCTACTTAACCTGCAAAAATTATTAAACCTTTTTAATATTTTCTTTTATTATCTAAAAATAATTTTTAATATAAAATTTACCTGAAATTAATTGTGTCAAAATTCAATTTTAAAACCGTGAGATGCACTTTCAATTAATTGTAAGTCCTCTAAGTTCGTTTTTTTTTAATTACCTTATACGTGTAACTGATTAATTATGTAAAATCTATAATCCTAATTGAATTTTATTACTTTTGACACATATTCGAATTCATTTACGTTCCGTCCCTTCAGTCACTTTTGCATTAAAACTCGTATGCAAACATCATCGTTAATCTTAATCATTTTTGCTTACTATATATAAATTCTCGTTCATGCATTTATTAAGTTGTTTTATCTGTTCCTTAAAGTAAATATATATATATATATAATCCTAAGCCACCAATGACCCCTAATGATCTAGTTCTTCACAGGATGAACAAATTACTCTCATATTCTACATACTATTGTACCGACTCACTCATCTACAGATGCTTCTTACCAATATTTATAGATACGTATGCACACTGACGTACAACTTCAACTATTCAACTATAAATCCCCTTTCTCCTTTTGGACGTATCACCAACCACTACAATTTGTACCTCATACACACAAATACACATTTGACCACAGGTCTATACATCATCCACTACGTAATTCGATTTGTACCTACAACAGTCAATAAAAATGCATGTATGCGCACTATATATACAAACCTCATGCTAAAATCATTGGATATCACAATAAACTATTTCATTGCGCGTAATTTAATCTTAACCATTTTTGCTTACTATATATAAATTTTTGCTCATGCATTTATACAGTTAATTTAACAATCCTCTCAGCTAATCTGTCTCTCGAACTTATAAAATACACACTTTGTACCCAATAAACATAAATACACACTAGACCACAGGTCTATACATCATCCATTACGTAATTCTATTTTTACCTATACTAGTCAATAAAAATTAGTTTATAGATTATACGATTTGCATTTTTCCCTTTTACCTATTCATTATGTACATAATTTATCCCACAGAAAAAAAATAAAATTTTGTAAAAAATTTTAACCATATCATTGTTTGTCTAACTTAATTGGTTGTCTAAATTAATGTATTAATCCTATTAAATGTTTGTCTAAACTAAAGTATTAATCTTTGATTTTTTTATATTTTGTAAGCAAGTGTCATTTTAAAAATTTGGATACTCTGCATTGTACTCGACCACGCGAAATCGTTCTGTATAAAATTTTTATTGTAACTAATGGTACCCTGTTCGGATGTTATTTTCACATTTGTATTGTATTAATGGTACCCTATTAAATTATTGTATAAATATCATTTTCAAAAGGGGAGAGTAATGTAAAAAGTGAACAATTAACAATTCCTACACCATCATTATATGAATTCATTGTCCATTTTTACATAAGAAACCAAAAATCACATAAGCGAGTTTTGGATAGAATTTCGATATGTAATAATGACTTATGCACTATGACGTCATAAAATAACTTTATTCTCTTTACGTTTCCCACTCTGTCTCTAATTTGTTCTTGTAAATCTTCCTAACAATGATTTGTACTATACGTAAAAATTCAATAACTATGACGTCACATTTTCCCTTCATCATATATCTAGTATCCAATGTATGAAAATTCTTTATCATGCTAAGGACGAAACACTCTATAGAAGTCATTATTTATATGTTGTATAGTATAAACATTATTATTCAACCGTACTCATTCTTACATTCATGTTCTTTTTTGACCGCTATCCTTTATTAATTTTATTACTTATTCATTCATCTACCTATTGTCTACTTATGCCCTATCAACTTATCAGTCTATGTTTACTCGTGTCAATCATGAAATGCAAAACTTTCGCAGTTCGTTCGAGAACGCGAAAAAAACGTTCTCGTATTATTTTTTTCATTTTTTTTTTAATTATATGACCTCCCGAGTTGAACTAAAAATGCTGAGTTAAGAAGTTATAAAATTCCACTCACGACGACAGAATCGAGCGCCTCCAAGATAAAATACCTCCGTTCGCTCTGATTTCAAATTCATAACATATTATAGCATATTATTTCGTAAATAAATTATCTCGTAAGTGCCATGTACGTTGTATTATATTTAAACATCTTAATTGTCTATTAATAGGAAACACTGTAAAAACAAAACAAAGTTGTAGTAACTGTTTAATTGTAATTAACTGTAATTAACAATAACTTGTAATGTACTTCAGTGAAACTGTAATTAAATGTAATGATTTAATTTATAATGTAAGAATGTACTTTAATAGAAGTGTAATTAAACAATGAGTGAATATGAATTAATTGTTAATTGTAATCCATAATTGTAATCGTAATTGTAATGAACCAAATTAATAAGTACTCAGTCATGTACTCAAAATTGTACCTATGTGCTATTACGAAATGATATCTCCTTCATAAATGAAGACGGCGAAAAAATACAAATTCAGTTTTTGTTATTTTATTTTTTAATTTGAAATTTGCAATCTTTTAAAACATCTGATCATGTGTTTAAAAAGGGGGAAAATTTAACCTTCAACTGTCCTCCCCCAAAAAATTAGGTTATATTATACGTATATTTGTAAAAATACACTTCTTCATCCAGCTACTTCATTGAAGGCACTTCTTCATCAGAGAACTTCATTGCGAGACTCTTCTTTGGACTGCAGCCTCGCTGCGAGGGAGGGGGCAAAGCCCCCTTGCCCCTTAACAAGAACGCCTCGTCTATACGAGACACCCCAGACCCTTGCCAGGATTAGAAGAAGATTTTAAGAAGATTATTTTAAGAAGAGGATTCTAACAAACTGGCGACCCTGCATCAGGATCAAAAGAAGATTTTAAGAAGAAGAGGATCTTAACATATTGGAGACCCTTTACCAGGATCTTAACAGATTTTAAGAAGATGTTTAACAAGAAGATGTTTAACAAGATGATGTTTAACAAGAAGATGTTTAACAAGAAGATGTTTAACAAGAAGATGTTTAACAAGAAGATGTTTAACAAGTGGCCACTCTTTGGCCAAGATAGAAATTACCCTGCACCAGGATAAAAAGATTACTTTAAGAAGAAGATTACTTTAAGAAGAAGATTACTTTAAGAAGAAGATTACTTTAAGAAGAAGATTACTTTAAGAAGAGGCCACTCTTTGGCCAAGATAGAAATTACCCTGCATCAGGATAAAACCAGTTGACCGGCGTGTCACGACTTCTAGTTCGTAACATCCATCATTGAACCGGTGCGTCACGACTCCAAGTTCTTCACGCCTAGTTTTCATCCAAGAAGTAGTAGCCAGCAAGATGTCTTCAGGACACATCTCAAGGATTTTCCCCATAGAAAATTTTGTTAAGTACATTTTTTTTTTTAAGTAATTTATAAACATTTGAAAAGTCACTATTATTAACAGTTAATAATGAGTATCAAACCAGAATTTAACACAAAACACAGTGAACACTTCAGACACCAGTGATACACTTTTTTTATTGAAACTAATTTTAACAGAGTTAATTGTAACACAGAGAGTTAATTGTAACACAGAGAGTTAATTGTAACACAAAGTTAATTGTAACACAGAGAGTTAATTGTAACACAGAGAGTTAATTTCAAAGAGAAGTTAATTTCAAAGAGAAGTTAATTTCAAAGAGAAGTTAATTTCAAAGAGAAGTTAATTTCAAAGAGAAGTTAATTTCAAAGAGAGTTAATTGTCGCAGAGTCAATTGTCGCAGAGTCAATTGTCACAGTTATTTGCACTATTATATTCAGTATAGAATAATTTTATTTTATGTACCTTCCCGTACATTCGAGTGAAATGTTGTTTACATTTTTTTTATTTTTGTTTGCAAATTTTTTTCAATTACTGAATTGAATTGACTTGCAAATTAAGGAGAGAGAGAGTTTAGAGAGAGTTTATAGAGAGTTCATAGAGTTATAGAGTTACTTGAAGCAGTTTCAAGTTCCATTTTCAGTATTCAGACAGTTTCGGTTGGTTGTAACCAAAAGGGAACCAAACCCCAGAGATTTAGAGAGATACTTGAAGTAATTTTGAAGTCATTTTTTTGAAGTCATTTTTTGTCATTTTTGAAGTCATTTTTTTTAAGTCAGTTTTTCAAGTCAGAAGGTTGCACCAAGAGGGTCAACCAAAACAGAGGTTAATCGTCTCCACTTGATAAAAGGTCAAGTGCAGTCATTTTCCATTTTTAATTAATTTCAAGTTAGTTTCAGAATACTTGACAAGCGTTCAAGTTAGTTTCAGAATACTTGACAAGCGTTCAAGTTAGTTTCAGAATACTTGACAAGCGTTCAAGTTAGTTTCAGAATACTTGACAAGCGTTCAAGTTAGTTTCAGAATACTTGACAAGCGTTCAAGTTAGTTTCAGAATACTTGACAAGCGTTCAAGTTAGTTTCAGAATACTTGACAAGCGTTCAAGTTAGTTTCAGAATACTTGACAAGCGTTCAAGTTAGTTTCAGAATACTTGACAAGCGTTCAAGTTAGTTTCAGAATACTTGACGAGCGTTCAAGTTAGTTTCAGAATACTTGACGAGCGTTCAAGTTAGGTTCAGAATACTTGACAAGCGTTCAAGTTAGGTTCAGAATACTTGACAAGCGTTCAAGTTAGGCTTAGAATACTCGACAAGCGTTCAAGTTAGGTTCAGAATACTCGACAAGCGTTCAAGTTAGGTTCAGAATACTCGACAAGCGTTCAAGTTAGGTTCAGAATACTCCACAAGCGTTCAAGTTAGTTTCAGAATACTCGACAAGCGTTCAAGTTAGGTTCAGAATACTTGATAGAGTTCGAGTTAGGTTCAGAATACTTGACAGAGTCCAAGTCAGAGTTTATTCCAAGTCAGAGAGTTATATTCGAAGTCAGAGAGTTATATTCGAAGTCAGAGAGTTATATTCGAAGTCAGAGAGTTATATTCGAAGTCAGAGAGTTATATTCGAAGTCAGAGAGTTATATTCGAAGTCAGAGAGTTTTATTCGAAGTCATTTTTATTTCGAGCCCCAAGTTAGTTTTCAATGCAGTCAATTGAATTCAACTTTTCCTTTGTAATTTAAGAGAATTTAATTTAAGAAAATGTAATTTAAGAATTTAATTCAACCTTTTTTTTGTTGTAAAAGAGAATTAAATTCAACCTGAATTGACCGGGTTGCGTCTTTGGTTTAACCTTTTCTTTGTTTGTAAGACGGAAATTCACTGATTTGTCTTTCCCTTTTCATGCATTGTTATGTATATAAATATATAGTTATGTAATTCATTAATTGTAACAAAACCGTTTTTACAAAAGTTTTTAACGAGTTTTATAATTATTTGATTATATGATGACAGAAATAGCGTAACAATTAATCGATCATGTACCTAATTTATCCTGCTCTGTACGATCGGGAAATTTACCCGTATGACCGCACATACCCTAAATTTCAGTCATTTAATTTTTAATGAAACTTCTACGCAATAAAACAGATGTATTTGTCTATATGCAAACAAGTTTTCAGACTAAAATATCAATAATTCAAAATTCTATCAACATTCAACGAAAGAGTATGATTTTTCTACTTAACCTGCAAAAATTATAAAACCTTTTTAATATTTTCTTTTATTATCTAAAAATAATTTTTAATATAAAATTTACCTGAAATTAGTTGTGTCAAAATTCAATTTTAAAACCGTGAGATGCACTTTCAATTAATTGTAAGTCCTCTAAGTTCGTTTTTTTTTAATTACCTTATACGTGTAACTGATTAATTATGTAAAATCTATAATCCTAATTGAATTTTATTACTTTTGACACATATTCGAATTCATTTACGTTCCGTCCCTTCAGTCACTTTTGCATTAAAACTCGTATGCAAACATCATCGTTAATCTTAATCATTTTTGCTTACTATATATAAATTCTCGTTCATGCATTTATTAAGTTGTTTTATCTGTTCCTTAAAGTAAATATATATATATATATAATCCTAAGCCACCAATGACCCCTAATGATCTAGTTCTTCACAGGATGAACAAATTACTCTCATATTCTACATACTATTGTACCGACTCACTCATCTACAGATGCTTCTTACCAATATTTATAGATACGTATGCACACTGACGTACAACTTCAACTATTCAACTATAAATCCCCTTTCTCCTTTTGGACGTATCACCAACCACTACAATTTGTACCTCATACACACAAATACACATTTGACCACAGGTCTATACATCATCCACTACGTAATTCGATTTGTACCTACAACAGTCAATAAAAATGCATGTATGCGCACTATATATACTATATATACAAACCTCATGCTAAAATCATTGGATATCACAATAAACTATTCATTGCGCGTAATTTAATCTTAACCATTTTTGCTTACTATATATAAATTTTTGCTCATGCATTTATACAGTTAATTTAACAATCCTCTCAGCTAATCTGTCTCTCGAACTTATAAAATACACACTTTGTACCCAATAAACATAAATACACACTAGACCACAGGTCTATACATCATCCATTACGTAATTCTATTTTTACCTATACTAGTCAATAAAAATTAGTTTATAGATTATACGATTTGCATTTTTCCCTTTACCTATTCATTATGTACCTAATTTATCCCACAGAAAAAAAATAAAATTTTGTAAAAAATTTTAACCATATCATTGTTTGTCTAACTTAATTGGTTGTCTAAATTAATGTATTAATCCTATTAAATGTTTGTCTAAACTAAAGTATTAATCTTTGATTTTTTTATATTTTGTAAGCAAGTGTCATTTTAAAAATTTGGATACTCTGCATTGTACTCGACCACGCGAAATCGTTCTGTATAAAATTTTTATTGTAACTAATGGTACCCTGTTCGGATGTTATTTTCACATTTGTATTGTATTAATGGTACCCTATTAAATTATTGTATAAATATCATTTTTAAAAGGGGAGAGTAATGTAAAAAGTGAACAATTAACAATTCCTACACCATCATTATATGAATTCATTGTCCATTTTTACATAAGAAACCAAAAATCACATAAGCGAGTTTTGGATAGAATTTCGATATGTAATAATGACTTATGCACTATGACGTCATAAAATAACTTTATTCTCTTTACGTTTCCCACTCTGTCTCTAATTTGTTCTTGTAAATCTTCCTAACAATGATTTGTACTATACGTAAAATTCAATAACTATGACGTCACATTTTCCCTTCATCATATATCTAGTATTCAATGTATGAAAATTCTTTATCATGCTAAGGACGAAACACTCTTAGAAGTCATTATTTATATGTTGTATAGTAAACATTATTATTCAACCGTACTCATTCTTACATTCATGTTCTTTTTTGACCGCTATCCTTTATTAATTTTATTACTTATTCATTCATCTACCTATTGTCTACTTATGCCCTATCAACTTATCAGTCTATGTTTACTCGTGTCAATCATGAAATGCAAAACTTTCGCAGTTCGTTCGAGAACGCGAAAAAACGTTCTCGTATTATTTTTTCATTTTTATTTTTAATTATATGACCTCCCGAGTTGAACTAAAAAATGCTGAGTTAAGAAGTTATAAAATTCCACTCACGACGACAGAATCGAGCGCCTCCAAGATAAAATACCTCCGTTCGCTCTGATTTCAAATTCATAACATATTATAGCATATTATTTCGTAAATAAATTATCTCGTAAGTGCCATGTACGTTGTATTATATTTAAACATCTTAATTGTCTATTAATAGGAAACACTGTAAAAACAAAACAAAGTTGTAGTAACTGTTTAATTGTAATTAACTGTAATTAACAATAACTTGTAATGTACTTCAGTGAAACTGTAATTAAATGTAATGATTTAATTTATAATGTAAGAATGTACTTTAATAGAAGTGTAATTAAACAATGAGTGAATATGAATTAATTGTTAATTGTAATCCATAATTGTAATCGTAATTGTAATGAACCAAATTAATACGTACTCAGTCATGTACTCAAAATTGTACCTATGTGCTATTACGAAATGATATCTCCTTCATAAATGAAGACGGCGAAAAAATACAAATTTAGTTTTTGTTGTTTTATTTTTTAATTTGAAATTTGCAATCTTTTAAAACATCTGATCATGTGTTTAAAAAGGGGGAAAATTTAACCTTCAACTGTCCTCCCCCAAAAAATTAGGTTATATTATACGTATATTTGTAAAAATACACTTCTTCATCCAGCTACTTCATTGAAGGCACTTCTTCATCAGAGAACTTCATTGCGAGACTCTTCTTTGGACTGCAGCCTCGCTGCGAGGGAGGGGGCAAAGCCCCCTTGCCCCTTAACAAGAACGCCTCGTCTATACGAGACACCCCAGACTCTTGCCAGGATTAGAAGATTTTAAGAAGATTATTTTAAGAAGAGGATTCTAACAAACTGGCGACCCTGCATCAGGATCAAAAGAAGATTTTAAGAAGAAGAGGATCTTAACATATTGGAGACCCTTTACCAGGATCTTAACAGATTTTAAGAAGATGTTTAACAAGAAGATGTTTAACAAGAAGATGTTTAACAAGAAGATGTTTAACAAGTGGCCACTCTTTGGCCAAGATAGAAATTACCCTGCTCCAGGATAAAGAGATTATTTTAAGAAGAAGATTACTTTAAGAAGAAGATTACTTTAAGAAGAAGATTACTTTAAGAAGAAGATTACTTTAAGAAGAAGATTATTTTAAGAAGAGGCCACTCTTTGGCCAAGATAGAAATTACCCTGCATCAGGATAAAACCAGTTGACCGGCGTGTCACGACTTCTAGTTCGTAACATCCATCATTGAACCGGTGCGTCACGACTACAAGTTCTTCACGCCTAGTTTTCATCCAAGAAGTAGTAGCCAGCAAGACGTCTTCAGGACACGTCTCAAGGATTTTCCCCATAGAAAATTTTGTTAAGTACATTTTTTTTTTTTAAGTAATTTATAAACATTTGAAAAGTCACTATTATTAACAGTTAATAATGAGTATCAAACCAGAATTTAACACAAAACACAGTGAACACTTCAGACACCAGTGATACACTTTTTTTTTTGAAACTAATTTTAACAGAGTTAATTGTAACACAGAGAGTTAATTGTAACACAGAGAGTTAATTGTAACACAGAGAGTTAATTTCAAAGAGAAGTTAATTTCAAAGAGAAGTTAATTTCAAAGAGAAGTTAATTTCAAAGAGAAGTTAATTTCAAAGCGAAGTTAATTTCAAAGAGAAGTTAATTTCAAAGAGAGTTAATTGTCGCAGAGTTAATTGTCGCAGAGTCAATTGTCGCAGAGTCAATTGTCACAGTTAATTGCACTATTATATTCAGTATAGAATAATTTTATTTTATGTACCTTCCCGTACATTCGAGTGAAATGTTTACATTTTTTTTAATTTTTTGTTTGCAAATTTTTTTCAATTACTGAATTGAATTGACTTGCAAATTAAGAGAGAGAGAGAGTTTAGAGAGAGTTTATAGAGAGTTTATAGAGTTATAGAGTTACTTGAAGCAGTTTCAAGTTCCATTTTCAGTATTCAGACAGTTTCGGTTGGTTGTAACCAAAAGGGACAACCAAACCCCAGAGATTTAGAGAGATACTTGAAGTAATTTTGAAGTCATTTTTTTGTCATTTTTGAAGTCATTTTTTTTAAGTCAGTTTTTCAAGTCAGAAGGTTGCACCAAGAGGGTCAACCAAAACAGAGGTTAATCGTCTCCACTTGATAAAAGGTCAAGTGCAGTCATTTTCCATTTTTTTAATTTCAAGTTAGTTTCAGAATACTTGACAAGCGTTCAAGTTAGTTTCAGAATACTTGACAAGCGTTCAAGTTAGTTTCAGAATACTTGACAAGCGTTCAAGTTAGTTTCAGAATACTTGACAAGCGTTCAAGTTAGTTTCAGAATAATTGACAAGCGTTCAAGTTAGTTTCAGAATACTTGACAAGCGTTCAAGTTAGTTTCAGAATACTTGACAAGCGTTCAAGTTAGTTTCAGAATACTTGACAAGCGTTCAAGTTAGTTCAGAATACTTGACAAGCGTTCAAGTTAGTTTCAGAATACTTGACAAGCGTTCAAGTTAGTTTCAGAATACTTGACAAGCGTTCAAGTTAGTTTCAGAATACTTGACAAGCGTTCAAGTTAGTTTCAGAATACTTGACGAGCGTTCAAGTTAGTTTCAGAATACTTGACGAGCGTTCAAGTTAGTTTCAGAATACTTGACGAGCGTTCAAGTTAGGTTCAGAATACTTGACAAGCGTTCAAGTTAGGTTCAGAATACTTGACAAGCGTTCAAGTTAGGTTCAGAATATTCGACAAGCGTTCAAGTTAGGTTCAGAATACTTGACAAGCGTTCAACTTAGGTTCAGAATACTCGACAAGCGTTCAAGTTAGGTTCAGAATACTCGACAAGCGTTCAAGTTAGGTTCAGAATACCCGACAAGCGTTCAAGTTAGGTTCAGAATACTCGACAAGCGTTCAAGTTAGTTTCAGAATACTTGACAAGCGTTCAAGTTAGGTTCAGAATACTTGATAGAGTTCAAGTTAGGTTCAGAATACTTGACAGAGTCCAAGTCAGAGTTTATTCCAAGTCATAGAGTTATATTCGAAGTCAGAGAGTTATATTCGAAGTCAGAGAGTTATATTCGAAGTCAGAGAGTTATATTCGAAGTCAGAGAGTTATATTCGAAGTCAGAGAGTTATATTCGAAGTCAGAGTTATATTCGAAGTCAGAGAGTTATATTCGAAGTCAGAGAGTTATATTCGAAGTCAGAGAGTTTTATTCGAAGTCAGAGAGTTTTATTCGAAGTCAGAGAGTTTTATTCGAAGTCATTTTTATTTCGAGCCCCAAGTTTGTTTTCAATGCAGTCAATTGAATTCAACTTTTCGTTTGTAATTTAAGAGAATTTAATTTAAGAAAATGTAATTTAAGAATTTAATTCAACCTTTTTTTGTTGTAAAAGAGAATTAAATTCAACCTGAATTGACCGGGTTGCGTCTTTGGTTTAACCTTTTCTTTGTTTGTAAGACGGAAAATTCACTGATTTGTCTTTCCTTTTCATGCATTGTTATGTATATAAATATATAGTTATGTAATTCATTAATTGTAACAAAACCGTTTTTTACAAAAGTTTTTAACGATTTTATAATTATTTGATTATATGATGACAGAAATAGCGTAACAATTAATCGATCATGTACCTAATTTATCCTGCTCTGTACGATCGGGAAATTTACCCGTATGACCGCACATACCCTAATTTCAGTCATTTAATTTTTATGAAACTTCTACGCAATAAAACAGATGTATTTGTCTATATGCACAACAAGTTTTCAGACTAAAATACAAATAATTCAAAATTCTATCAACATTCAACGAAAGAGTATGATTTTTCTACTTAACCTGCAAAATTATTAAACCTTTTAATATTTTCTTTATTATCTAAAAATAATTTTTAAATAAAATTTACCTGAAATTAATTGTGTCAAAATTCAATTTTAAAACCGTGAGATGCACTTTCAATTAATTGTAAGTCCTCTAAGATCGTTTTTTTTAATTACCTTATACGTGTAACTGATTAATTATGTAAAATCTATAATCCTAATTGAATTTTATTACTTTTGACACATATTCGAGTTCATTTACGTTCCGTCCCTTCAGTCACTTTTTGCATTAAAACTCGTATGCAAACATCATCGTTAATCTTAATCATTTTTGCTTACTATAATAATTCTCGTTCATGCATTTATTAAGTTGTTTTATCTGTTCCTTAAAGTAATATATATATATATATAATCCTAAGCCACCAATGACCCCTAATGATCTAGTTCTTCACAGGATGAACAAATTACTCTCATATTCTACATACTATTGTACCGACTCACTCATCTACAGATGCTTCTTACCAATATTTTATAGATACGTATGCACACTGACGTACAACTTAACTATTCAACTATAAATCCCCTTCCTCCTTTGGACGTATCACCAACCACTACAATTTGTACCTCATACACACAAATACACATTTGACCACAGGTCTATACATCATCCACTACGTAATTCGATTTGTACCTACAACAGTCATAAAAATGCATGTATGCGCACTAATATAACTATATATACAAACCTCATGCTAAAATCATTGGATATCACAATAAACTATTTCATTGCGCGTAATTTAATCTTAACCATTTTTGCTTACTATATATAAATTTTTGCTCATGCATTTATAGAGTTAATTTAACAATCCTCTCAGCTAATCTGTCTCTCGAACTTATAAAATACACACTTTGTACCCAATAAACATAAATACACACTAGACCACAGGTCTATACATCATCCATTACGTAATTCTATTTTTACCTACACTAGTCAATAAAAATTAGTTTATAGATTATACGATTTGCATTTTTCCCCTTTTACCTATTCATTATGTACATAATTTATCCACAGAAAAAAACTAAAATTTTGTAAAAAATTTTAACCATATCATTGTTTGTCTAACTTAATTGGTTGTCTAAATTAATGTATTAATCCTATTAATATTTGTCTAAACTAAAGTATTAATTGATTTTTTTATATTTTGTAAGCAAGTGTCATTTTAAAAATTTGGATACTCTGCATTGTACTCGACCACGCGAAATCGTTCTGTATAAAATTTTATTGTAACTAATGGTACCCTGTTCGGATGTTATTTTCACATTTGTATTGTATTAATGGTACCCTATTAAATTATTGTATAAATATCATTTTTAAAAGGGGAGAGTAATGTAAAAAGTGAACAATTAACAATTCCTACACCATCATTATATGAATTCATTGTCCATTTTTACATAAGAAACCAAAAATCACATAAGCGAGTTTTGGATAGAATTTCGATATGTAATAATGACTTATGCACTATGACGTCATAAAATAACTTTATTCTCTTTACGTTTCCCACTCTGTCTCTAATTTGTTCTTGTAAATCTTCCTAACAATGATTTGTACTATACGTAAAAATTCAATAACTATGACGTCACATTTTCCCTTCATCATATATCAAGTATCCAATGTATGAAAATTCTTTATCATGCTAAGGACGAAACACTCTATAGAAGTCATTATTTATATGTTGTATAGTATAAACATTATTATTCAACCGTACTCATTCTTACATTCATGTTCTTTTTTGACCGCTATCCTTTATTAATTTTATTACTTATTCATTCATCTACCTATTGTCTACTTTATTCCCTATCAACTTATCAGTCTATGTTTACTCGTGTCAATCATGAAATGCAAAACTTTCGCAGTTCGTTCGAGAACGCGAAAAAACGTTCTCGTATTATTTTTTTCATTTTTATTTTTATTATATGACCTCCCGAGTTGAACTAAAAAATGCTGGAGTTAAGAAGTTATAAAATTCCACTCACGACGACAGAATCGAGCGCCTCCAAGATAAAATACCTCCGTTCGCTCTGATTTCAAATTCATAACATATTATAGCATATTATTTCGTAAATAAATTATCTCGTAAGTGCCATGTACGTTGTATTATATTTAAACATCTTAATTGTCTATTAATAGGAAACACTGTAAAAACAAAACAAAGTTGTAGTAACTGTTTAATTGTAATTAACTGTAATTAACAATAACTTGTAATGTACTTCAGTGAAACTGTAATTAAATGTAATGATTTAATTTATAATGTAAGAATGTACTTTAATAGAAGTGGTAATTAAACAATGAGTGAATATGAATTAATTGTTAATTGTAATCCATAATTGTAATCGTAATTGTAATGAACCAAATTAATAAGTACTCAGTCATGTACTCAAAATTGTACCTATGTGCTATTACGAAATGATATCTCCTTCATAAATGAAGACGGCGAAAAAAATACAAATTTAGTTTTTGTTATTTTATTTTTAATTTGAAATTTGCAATCTTTAAAACATCTGATCATGTGTGTTTAAAAAGGGGGAAAATTTAACCTCAACTGTCCTCCCCAAAAAATTAGGTTATATTATACGTATATTTGTAAAAATACACTTCTTCATCCAGCTACTTCATTGAGGCATCTTCATCAGAGAACTTCATTGCGAGACTCTTTTTGGACTGCAGCCTCGCTGCGAGGGAGGGGGCAAACCCCCCTTGCCCCTTAACAAGAACGCTCGTCTATACGAGACACCCCAGACCCTGCCAGGATTAGAAGAAGAATTTAAGAAGATTATTTTAAGAAAGGATTCTAACAAACTGCGACCCTGCATCAGGATCAAAAGAAGATTTTAAGAGAAGAGGATCTTACATATTGGAGACCCTTTACCAGGATCTTAAAGATTTTAAGAAGATGTTTAACAAGAAGATGTTTAACAAGAAGATGTTAACAAGAAGAGTTTAACAAGTGGCCACTCTTGGCCAAGATAGAAATATAACCCTGCTCCAGGATAAAAAGATTATTTAAGAAGAAGATTACTTTAAGAAGAAGATTACTTTAAGAAGAAGATTACTTTAAGAAGAAGATTATTTAAGAAGAGGCCACTCTTTGGCCAAGATAGAAATTACCCTGCATCAGGATAAACCAGTTGACCGGCGTGTCACGACTTCTAGTTCGTAACATCCATCATTTAACCGGTGCGTCACGACTCCAAGTTCTTCACGCCTAGTTTTCATCCAAGAAGTAGTAGCCAGCAAGACGTCTTCAGGACACGTCTCAAGGATTTTCCCCATAGAAAATTTTGTTAAGTACATTTTTTTTTTAAGTAATTTATAAACATTTGAAAAGTCACTATTATTAACAGTTAATAATGAGTATCAAACCAGAATTTAACACAAAACACTGAACACTTCAGGACCCAGTGATACACTTTTTTTTATTGAAATAATTTTAACAGAGTTAATTGTAACACAGAGAGTAATGTAACACAGAGAGTTAATTGTAACACAGAGAGTTAATTGTAACACAGAGAGTTAATTGTAACACAGAGAGTTAATTGTAACACAGAGAGTTAATTTCAAGAGAAGTTAATTTCAAAGAGAAGTTAATTCAAAGAGAAGTTAATTTCAAAGAGAAGTTAATTCAAAGAGAAGTTAATTTCAAGAGAGTTAATTGTCGCAGAGTCAATTGTCGCAGAGTCAATTGTCACAGTTATTTGCACTATTAATTCAGTATAAATAATTTTATTTTATGTACCTTCCCATACATTCGAGTAATGTTGTTTAACATTTTTTTTTATTTTTTGTTGCCAATTTTTTTCAATTACTGAATTGAATTGACTTGCAATTAAGAGAGAGAGAGAGTTTAGAGAGAGTTTATAGATAGTTCATAGAGTTTATAGAGTTACTTGAAGCAGTTTCAAGTTCCATTTTCAATTCGACAGTTTCGGTTGGTTGTAACCAAAAGGGACAACCAAACCCCAGAGATTTAGAGAGATACTTGAAGTAATTTTGAAGTCATTTTTTTGAAGTCATTTTTTGGTCATTTTTGAAGTCATTTTTTTTAAGTCAGTTTTTCAAGTCAGAATTTGCACCAAGAGGGTCAACCAAAACAGAGGTAATCGTCTCCACTTGATAAAAGGTCAAGTGCAGTCATTTCCATTTTTAGTAATTTCAAGTTAGTTTCAAAACTTGACAAGCGTTCAAGTTAGTTT